>APFE031066643.1:0-10348 GCA_000404065.3 Pinus taeda
ACATAAAATTACATAAGGCTCCAAGCCCTAAATAGAACATACATCAACATAACAGAACAATATATAACCAAGGAAACCTGATACAAAGCGAGCTCAAATGGCTCCACAATAACATTTATGTATCCCCCCATCTAACCTCCTCAAATTTCTCATAGCCCTTCTTAAGCCTCTCACTCGCTTGAAATCCCACTCTTCTCTTGGATGCTCCACCTATTTCTCTTTCGGATGCCTCTGTTGCTTGGTTGTTTCCTATTGCCTCAGTTGCCAACTCTCTTCTTCGCTCGACCATCTTTGTTGCTCGGTTGTTTCTTGCTCGAGTCTGGATTCCTCTGTCCATCCTTTTGCAATTGCTGATATTTTTCTGGTTCCTTCCTCTGCTTGAGTCATCTCCTTTGCAACTTCCCAACAGTTATTTCCAAAGAAAATGTGGTCAACTATTCAAAACTCAATTTTCAAATGAAGGACCCAACAATGATCTAGTCACCCTGCACAAAGTAGTTGTTCACTTGTACGACATACAATAGAAATCAAGAGAGAATGGAAAATCTCTCAGGTTTTTCACATAACTATCATTTTTGTGCATCAGTGGGGAATGAAGTATAGAGGTACACCATCTAAGTTGGTGAAGAACATGATACAACAATTTGAGTGGGAAAAATTTTAAGTCCAAATTCTCATACAAAGCAACAAACATCTTGACACCTTCATTACCAACATGTTGTCCTCTTATGCACGATTATACAATAGTGTGGATTCCATGGTGAAATCCCATAAGATCTCTTCCATCGGCACACTCACAAAATCAAAGGGAAGAAATGTAGCCAAACAAGAAGTTGAAGAACACTTGGACCAGTTCACGCAAATTGCTACCAGAGGGGACTTGCAGGTCAATAGACATGATAAGCAGAAGTATATTGGTGGCCCTTCCAAGATCAACACCATCTTGTTCTTGTTGAAGAAGGAAACACACACTGGCTCCAAGATAGTATACCCGGATGCAATGGAGGCTAGAATCCACTTCCAACCTAATCCCATCGCAAAGTTTGAGGGAATCATTGCATAGTACAAAGCTTGGCACCACTATGTGACTGAAGATCTCCAAGTTGAAGTTGTTGAGCTAGAGTTTCCCCAAACTCAAGCTTCATATATTATTTTGTCTTATTATGCTAGTTTTATTGGACTCTACCCAATTTTGTCTTCTATGGGTATTTGTAATATTGTATTTGAAATAATTTGTAAGTGGAAGTCCAAGTTTCAATTATAGAATACGAAGTGTCACTGATCAGAAAAAAGACAAAAGAATTCAAATAGTCATGAGGGAAGTCCAAAAGTCACAAAGGGGGACGAAAATTCATCTCATATGTTATAAATATACCCTCATAACTCATGTAAAGGGATTTTGGGCTTAGGATCGAAAGCTTGGGAGTATTGTTGAGAGCCTTGGCTTCTCCTTTAGCATAGAAGAATTATCTTCCTTTGGAGAAGCAAGTGTTGGCTTCATGTTCCACTTTTGGGGCTAACGGTTTGTCAATTGTAAATCTATGTTTGGAACTTTCACTTTTAATAAAATCTCGTAGCTTGCACGTCTTCATGAATATGTCATGGATGTAGTAAGACTATTCTTGTTATGTTTGTGATATGTGTTATTTCATTTATGCTAGAACTTATGAACTATTTCATTTTCTTAGTATGAATATCATTGAACGAATGATGTTATCTTATTTCAATCATGGTTATCTTGTGAACAATTTTGGAGGCTAATTTATTATTCTCTTATAGCTCATGTGTCCCTTTTAAGCTAAGTACTATTACATGCTTCTAAGGGGTCCACATTATTTCCCTTTGATGTGATGGAACTCCTCATGCATTACACTTGAAACTTTACAAATTGCTTACATTTGTTTCCACCAAAGACATGTATACATCATTCTATGTGTTTATTGCAGCTAAGGCACGCTATTAAAACCCATCATTCGGCAACCAACCATATCTTGGTTTGGGCTCCTACTCCAAACGGTATGGGGACTAATTGGGACTTCACGTTAAGGAGACCCCTTCACATGTTGGTGATATCCAGCACCGTCAACATTTTGGATCTAGAAGAGGGCCAAATTACAAGTTGAGTATGTGAAGTCTATTTAAACCTTTCATTCCTTTAATGGGTTCTTCCCATATCTTAACCCCAACATGTTTTTCCATAGTTGCAAATATTAAAGTGCTCTTGCATATAATTCAATACTTCTTGAATTTGAAGCTTGATAGAGAGGGTAGAACAACCATTCTTGAACACACTGTTCATTTCTATACACAATGATACCTGGTACCTATAATTCTTCCTTTTGAGAGGAAGATTCAACATGTTTCTCTCCTTGCCCTATAATCTCTAGTTGTTCTAGTTCCTTTTTTTGGTTCTTATTGTTTCTTTTATGCTTGTGGTTGCTCTATGTGAGGCTTTGATTGAATAAACTCTAACTGGTCTATTTCCTACACATCTTCTTCTTGAATAGATTTTTGAGTTTGAAAAACATGTAGTCCATATTCCTTTATGCTATCTATGAAATAAATATTTATTAACTTTGTCATCTATAATTTTTCAAAAGAAACACCAAATATCCTACTCCTTTTTGAAGTAACGGAGAAGGTACTTTTTGTTATTTATTTTTTTCTAAAATATTATAATTTCTTTCTTTCTTCAACATTCATCTGATGTACTCTAGAAATAACTTAATCAAAAGAATCAACATTCCTTAAAATAAAATCAAATATTGGGTGTTGATCGACATAATTTTTTGAATACATTACATATTTCAAGTGAGCATTAACAAGGTCATGTGGATCGTATTTCTAAAATGGAAGGGAATGCAACCAAACTTTTTCTAAGCCTTTTTCTTCTACCACTACATGTCCTCTATCTTTTATGGTCAATTAGCCAATTTTAATAGGAAAAGTAGGCCACAACTTCTTTGAATTCTTATGTAACAATTTAGTGATTCCATGGATAGTTGTTTGGTTAGCTATCTCCCTAACGGAAAGTCTTTCAAGAATAAACCTTCGAAGAATAAGGGGACCAACATCACATCCATAAATCTTGAAATAAGAAAATTTTTCTTCTACAAACTAATCTCCAACATATTATAACCTTGATTGAATGTCCTTTCTACATTTAGATGGGGATTTGCCAAAAGGAACCCATAGAAATAATGCATAACATGGTCACAACTTTCATAAAAATGGTTTATGTATCGACTTTCCAAAAGTACAGAACAATATTGTTAAATGGATTATTCACTAATTGAGTAATTCCTCTCCATTAGTGGGAAAGGCACTAAAGTTATTACTATGTCCATTAAAAATGTTGACATGAAGAAACTTGGACCAAACCCTGGTGGAGATGATTGTGATAGTTTAATTAAATTAGATACATTTTGTGAAAAAATATCTACCCAGTTGAACATTTTATAATTATTCATTATGCCATGGACCAAGGGAACCAATTCAAGTTTAAAATGCTCTATATTAAATTCTCCAGAGAGTCTAGAAAGCATTTTAATCACAAATGTATAGGCGTTCTTGAAATGTGCAGTTGGGTAAAGTATGGTCTAATTAGCCTTAAAATGTTATGAATATTCTTCCCATTCCTTAATACATATAGCCAAATCAATTTTCTCTTTCTTTAACACATTCTTCTCAAAATTAATCAAAAAATCCTTATTAAGATAGACTTTAGGGGAACTGAGCTTATATATTAATTATAACACTTCTAGTTTCCAAGAAGCTATGATATTTTTGGAATAGCTTACTACTTAACAAGTATGAACATTGGCATGGGAAATTATCCACCTCACCATATCATAATAGGGAAACATTATTGGCGTGGTAGAAATTTTATGTTGCTCGGTCTTCTTAATGGCTTCAAAATTTTCACAATCTAAAGATGAATCCTCCTCTAGGTTATTTTCTTCTGAGCTTCTCTATTCATTATTCTCAAAAAATTCATATATCCCTTCTCAAGATATAATTCCTGCATCTTGAGTTATGAACATTGTATCAAAATAGAAGGTTGAATTAAGGTTCTTCTCATCATATCATTTAACATCCATTATTTTCAGCTTTATCTTGATGTTTTACACAACCAGATGAGTGACTTTGGATTTTCCCTTTTACCCCATTTTTCAAGAAGGAAGATGTATTTCGATTAAGAAGGAACATATATTTCGATCAAAAATTAGTCTTCAAGAAAATGATCTATTGCAATAGAGAAAATGCAGCAAACTTCTTAAATGTCGAATTTCTTTGAGTGCATGGAGATTTAAATAAGTTCCTTAAGTGATAGGTAGAAAACCCCCAAAAATTCACTAAGTAAATGTTAGCACCCAAGGAAAATCATTAGTGTCTATCACAGTTAAAATAAATGCCTAACCAATTGTCATTTCAGGAATGAAACCGGATGATCCGAGTATCCGGAAGTATGGGGTGTTTTTCAAATGTGATTTTTTTTTACCAGTATCCAAATATCGAATAAATGTACCAATGAAACAATTTAAAACTATTTATTAATATTTCCTTTCAGATTTTATTGTGAAAAATCATGAAATCCAGGGGTAAACTTTTGCACAAATGAGTTAAAGGTTTATTAAAAAATGAAATCCAAAAAATAATTTTTTTCCAAAGAAATCAAATCAAAACTAATAAATCTAGGGATGTAAAGGTATCTTAGGATCCAGGTTAAAAGTGATGAGGTATTTTTTGAAAACACCTAGATTTTTTATATAAGGCGAAACTAAAAAATAAGAATTAAAATCTGGATATTTGGGAAATCTAGGTTTATGACGAAGTTTCTTTAAGACTAGATATCGAACATATAAAAACTAAGAATAAAATAATAAAAAAGAAAATGCACAAACATAAAACGTTATTAATAATCTAAGTGATTTGGTATATCAACCATGTTGGAATTTTAAAAGAAAAATACCCTAGATGAAACAAATTGCAAAGGTTGAAAAGTTGAAATAACCAAATATATATTATATATAATATATATAATATATATAATAAATAATATATAATATAATTTAATTATTTGATGCATCATCCGAGGAATCTTGGGAAGCCAAAAATCCATGGTGCACCGAGAAAGTAACATGACCAACCATAATAGGACCTTCAGATGCTTCAAGTAAAAAGTTGGGAAATCATTTGAACATCCAGACTTTCAAGACATTTGTAAGTTTTTTAAATATTTTCCTATTTTTTTTTAAACTTTTATACAGATGTAACAAATCCAAACACATGTTAATTTAACAATAATAACAAAAAAAAAAAAAAAGAAAAAAAAAAAAAAAAAAAGAAAAAAAAATAAAAAAAACTAGAATTTAATAAAAAATGAATTTTTTTAAAAAAGGTATTTATTTGATTTGCAATAAAATGGGGGCTTCTTGTAAATCTCAACACATTGGTTTTGGGTTATTCTAGAACTATTAGTTTGAACTAATATATACAATATTATTATATTATTTGAGGATTTTCAGTGTTTACATAGGTATCTTTTTAATCCATCCCATTACCAAAATATTTGACTACATCATCTTGCCCAACTAAACTAACTTGGGAGTATTTTTCGTATTAGATTATCTAGGTTGTTTTGGGTATGTTCACATATGTCTTTTGAATACATTATCTAGGTTGTTTTGGGTATGTTCACATATGTCTTTTGAATACATCCCTTTACCAAATTATTTTAATACATCCTCCTAAGAAACTAAATCTGTTTTTGGGAGTCTTTGTTTGCATTGGACACCTAATCCATATGGGTTGGTGTGGAGGAATGCCAACAACCATAGAAGTCCAAAAGACCTCTTGGAATATGAAACCAAGGGTTAGAGAAATTTATTTTTATGTACATATTGTGAATAATATATAATCTCAAATTGATCCTAAAGCGGTATCATAGTAGGCATATTTCTATTGACAGTGTATTTATATGATTGATAATTTTAGCAAAGTTTTAGACTACACAAGTCATTTTAATTCTCAAACAGAGGTTTGTAAACTTGTGAAGCTCTCTTTGTTGTATGCACAAGAGTCAAACCCTCGCACTTATTTGGATGATCCAAGCAAAGGAATGCATGAGAATTTGTGATCAAATGAGAGAATCAACCTATGGATTATACACAACATGGTTATGTGGCTCCTCAAGCACCCAAAATTTCTCTAGGGGTGAGCTTAGTGTCACTGGGTGTATTTCAAGAAATTCTACAACATTTGATTCTACAGCTTTTTCTCATAAAGAAGGCTACCAAATTCCCTAAACTACTAAGTCAGGGAAACCATAAATCATGCAACTACATGTGTTTGGAAAGAAAATATTACTCTTGCTGGAAAATAAAATAGTGCACATACTTGAAAAGAAAATATCACCTTTTAATAAAAATCAATTAAACTCAAAATACTACAAAACAATATAAACCTACTTAGAGATTGAACAAGAAAATTACTAGCACAAATTCGTACCTTGATTGGGCTCTTTCTCAAGATCTACATGTGCCTCTATGCACTTCAGCAAACAAAACATGCAAGAGACTAAGCCTATGAACTCATATGAAGCATCACAACATAATGTAATAGCATAAATCAACGCACAAAACTATATATATATATATATATATATATATATATATGATACAAAGTATATGGTCCTCCCTCTCTCTTTGCTTCAAAGCACAGGCATATCTATATAAAAATATGAGCCTGGACAGAGAATGAGTAACAACAATGATTCTTCTTGTGAACTAAAATAAGGGTGAAAATAAAAGTTAAATTAACACTTAAAAAACAATCCCAATGTCGCATTAATGATTCTTATTGTTCGTGGCTTCTAACACCTACACATTGAGCCAATCATCTAGTGGAATCTTGGAAGTTTGGTATAATTGTGAGTCTTGGATATATGTTACAAACACAACTGATTGAGATGCTAGCACCCAGTTGAAATATAGAAGATATTGCATGCACTATAAAACAACAATCCAATGAAATATAATATTTTTTGCATATGGAGGAATCATGTGCATGAGTAGTTTGGCCAACATGCTTAAAATTTCGAATGTTGATGCATTGTCTGGCTCTATAAAGGTGTCTTATGAACTCCCTTCTCATGAATGCTCAATAGGTAAACATGACATCATGTCTGACTGCAAAAATATTATTGTTTTAAGATTTATATGGTTTGGATTGTTGATTGATAGAGGAAGATTCATGGATTTAGGTATTATAGTCAATGTTTCAAAACCACCAATCAGATCCATCTTCAAGACTTGAAAAGGTGTGAAGAGCATGAAGGGTAATAAATATAGATAAGTATAAAGGATGTGCCATTCAAACCCCAAATCGTCAACAAGGACGAAATGAATAATTTAATTTATAAATATTAATATTATATAAAAGATATAAAGTAAATATTATAAGTAAGATTTTAATATTATGGAGTTTAATAAATGAGCAACTAAGAGTAAATGTTCAGCTAAGAATATTATATATATATAATATATATATATAATAATATATAAGATAATTAGTTAAGCTTGTAAAATTATTAATGAATTCATTTATTTAATTTATATTATATAAATGCACAATATATAACTATAAATTAAATGTATAATATTACTCTATATAATAATATATATTAGGAGTTTAATAAATGAAAAATCTAAAGAATAATATATGTTTCTACTGATAAGTATAATATAGAATATAAAAATATAATATAAATATAACTAATATATAATATAAAGATTAAATATATATAAATTTTAAGTTAAGCTCGTAAATTATATATGAGAGTCCTAGATGTATATTGATATTATATAATTCAGACAATATCTAATAAATATATATGAAAATGTAATAATATTGGCCTATATATAATATATAGATATATGAATTTATAATACTTATAATAAATATAATTATATTAGTAAGCTAGCCCATATAATTATCGCTTAGAATTTAGATTGTTCTTGTATATGATAAGATAAATATTATATTATTTTATTCAGTATAAGGGGCCGCTAATTTTTATTAGTCTCCATGCAAAAATATCCTAGGGGAAAAGGCTTTGAACTCAATCAAAGCAATGATACCTTTGTAACATGAAAAGGCCCTTGGTCTAATATGAAATTTTCCCCATTGACACTTTGATGAGGTGGATATGGCCATCAAAACCCACCCTATATATACATGAGAACCTTTGACATTAATTAGTTCACTAGACATTATTTATGGAAAACCATAGTGTGTTTGTGTGTGCGTGTGTGTGTGTATTGAGCCATACACACCAAAATACTTCTTAACATCCCTTTGATCTTAATTCAAGAAAAATAAATAAATTACTTAAACAAGTACATGTATGTATACATGTAATCATCAATATTGAGAGATATAAGTGATCAGAGATGGAGAATAAAGGATATGTATGGTAAAATAGGTGTTTTAATGAGCAAAAAGGATGCCAAATAAGCAACTCGTCATCTCCCCCAACCAACTGGACATGCAACCTACTTCGCCTCAGGAAGCTCGACATGTATGTCACCCCAATTATACGCAGGGTGAGTACCAAATTCTCATGCATTGTAGTATCCTAATGTATTATCCATCTCTTTCCAATTAGAGAATTTTTCTTCTTCATTCCATTGGATTGGGAACAAATAGAATCTAGTGGGGCACCACAGAAGTGGATGGTGGAAGTGAAGCCATATCCATTGTGAATCATGTTTGAGTATGGAGTAAGTATAATAAGCTTCCAGAATAAGGACTAAGATTAAATAAGGGTACCCCATGGAATGTGTATCCCATAAGAGTGGTGGTAACCCTTCCCATATATCATGTGCCACTATGAGAGCCTCCAAGGAATAGATGTGCATTAATTCATGGTATTATGTGGTAGTGTACCATTGATTACATCGGATGGTTGTTGAGTCACTAGGGTCTTCCCTCAATCTTGTCAAGTCATTGAGAACAAGGTTAGTTAATGAATATTCCTCTCAAACCATTTGTCGAGCCTCAATTTTTGTTTTTGCATAGAAGTATGAAGCCTTTTTCCACTTAACTAAGTTAGTAATATAGGACATAAGATATAAAAGTTGGATGTCCCCAACAATATGTTAGGATTCCAATGAGAATTGTCTAGCATGATCAAGTTAAATAAATGTAACTCAGAAAGTAAGTATTGATTAGTTGTGTTTGAATTGTGATACACTTCAATGAAAGTATCTGGTTGATTTATTTCATAAGGATGATTGTCTATGATAAATAGGGTAAACACTAGAGGGTACCCGACAAGTGGAAATCTCAGCACCAATCTCACAAGCTGCTTCTTTCAACCTTTGTTCTTTCTAATATAAGTTTATTTCGTTTGGAAATTTGGGTCTTCAACTTTTCTTCTTAGGTTATATACATCAAAAACTATCATTGTTTTAACTTCTCTATCACCTATCTATGACTCTCCTTGTTAATGATTCCTATATCAAAGATATCATCCTTAGTTTGCCATTATGCCATTTGATGTTTTAATTGAAGAAAAGCATAATTATTTGTCAGAATATCATCCAAGATTAAATTAATAACACGTTGGGCCTATTCTATATAACCCACAAAGAATGTTTTGGCACTGACTATAGATTTTTGCTCTTTATTTATAGCATGAAGTAATGCTCACAGATTATTCAACTTATGCATGTGTTGTATTAGTTTTGCATTAATATTTTCCTTCTTTAAAATCAACTCTTTTTTTTTGTTTGAGAAGGGATTGGTAACTAGGGATACAGAATCAAAAATACTTGGGTTTTATAGTCTCAACATCCTCCTCGTACCTAGAATTGTAAATTTCCTCTGTAATAGCTTCTGGCACATTAGAATTTATCTCCCCTGGATCTTCCATTTCTTCCACGAAGCCCAAAGTCTTGGAGCTAAATGCTAGACCTTTGCCTTTTTGAGTCTGAGGAATTGTCAAGCTTCTAGTAGGGTATCATCACTCTATTACATAAGGGATCTTAAATCTTGTTTATCCACTTTGAGGTAGGACCCTTGCTCATGATTTACTTCTAATACCCCGAATAAATGCCTCCCATCGTATGTACATCATATGCAATTCAACATTTTGATCAAGATCTGATGATACAACCCTAGCTTGGGGTTCTTCTTCTTCCTCCAAACCAATGCGGCCATCCTTTTGAGGATTATAAGAAATAAATACAACAAGTTAAGGAGTTTATGCCCCATCAAATGTATCAAAATCCAAATTTGGTAATGGTAGACATGAATATATCTCCCCTCACATGTCACAAACTTT
>APFE031066652.1:0-13801 GCA_000404065.3 Pinus taeda
TACATCATTGGCTGGTAATCAGGCAATGTCTTTCCATCTTCGACTCCAGAACATTTTTCACATGGATCGACTTGTACTCCGAGTGAAGATTGAATGATTTTTGAAGACCCCGGATCTAGTTTCATCCATCTGGGCTGCGATATATTCAGGAATATAAATACATCAAGTGTAAATCATTGCCAAACAGATGATCATCCAAATCAAAGGATGATGAGTGCATATCATCAGTCTGTCGCACAGACGATTGTTTGTCCTATGTACATGAAAATGAATTTATAAAGCTGAGCATGGGAATTCCCTCCTCCGCTAGATCATGAAAAATTGCTATCAAAATAATGTATTGTATTGTATCTTATTACAGGTTTCCTCCCAGCTCGAACAAACTTCGGATCCTTGTAGTAAAGCATTTCACCCGACATCAAAGAGATTAACGACCTCATGCTTTAGGGGCAAATGTTATAGACATTTTTGGGCACTTCAACCCCAATCATAAATGTCCATAAACTGAGGGATCCTATGTCCCTAAAAGTGTTGCTTCACTGCCTAAAGGAACAAGTTCAGTTGATTACATCATCTCCCAGAAGTTCTCCACTAAAAACTGCTCATAAATGGTCAAAACTAGACCATACTGAAACCCCAGTGCAGAGGGTGTGATGAATATCACCTTCCTAGTGTATAGGGTGTGATGCATACTAAATGGCTCCTCTGCAGGGTGCAATGGTCAGGAATGGAAAAATGGCAAGGACAAAATGCGAGGTGGAAGATCATGGAATCTTCTAGAAGCTTCCCCTCTGACACTTGCCTCTCTGTTTTCAACTAGGGATGAGTAAGAGATCATCATTATCCAAGTGGAAGCAGGAACTATCAGAGAGAGAACACTAATCAAGACCCAAGAAGATGACTCACCACCCTACAATCATCTATATATGGATCCCTCATCACAGAGATCCAGAGGCTGGAATCTTGTATCTTACAGAGAAGTGTTGTTGGTTTTCTGGTATAATTTCATAGTGTTGGGTGATCTAAGCTTTACCTGAGGTGAAGAAGGGCCTTCTTGCTAGAGGATGATACTGGGTTAGAACATATGGTTGTAATCCTCTTGCTACTTTTCATCTTAATAAAGCTATTCAAGTTTTCCTCCATATTCTTGTATGTTTCATTATATATGCATTTGTATGGTTAACACACATATGGTCCTGTGTTTATTTATGAATATAGAACTTTGTTCTTCAATAGTAGTCTGTTGCTGTGATTCCACAGGTGCTCTTTGAAGCTGGGCAGACAAAGCAGAAGCGGTAAAGCTCTATCAGGAAGGAGAGGAAATCAAGCGCAAGACTAAGGTTGGTCTCCTTTGTTCCACTCTTATCTATTTTCATAAAGGAAAGAAAAAGTAGAGTTTACTTGTTTGTTTCTAAGATAGCCACAATCTTAGTGGGAATAGTAGCATCTGAGTGGACACTATTCCCAGTAACAGTAAGAAAAACATCTTACCACTCACTTGTCAAGAGGGGAATAGAAGAAGAAATGCTTCTCAAGCTGCAAGTAACCTCTGCTCATGCACGACATTTCTCATAAAATTCTCATTATGAAGAAGGTACACTTCCATCAAGTTTATTATGGCATGATAGATTTGGACATTTAAACTATGAAAACCTCCACTTGTTGAAGAAAAGTGGTGTTGCCGGTTTGCCTACAATTCCTAGGAAATTTAAGCAATTTGATACTTGTATTCTAGGAAAGCATAGCAAACAATATTTTCATGATTCACATTCAAGAGCACATAGAAAACTTGAACTCATTCATTCATATTCATGTGGTCGAATGCCTCTTCCTTCTTCAAATGGAAATAAATATATGATGACATTTATTGATGACTACACCAGAATGTGTTGGGTTTATTTATTCAAGAACAAATCTAATTCTTTTCAAACATTCAAGAACTTTCACAAATATATTGAAAATGATGCACAATCTCATATTGGGTCTATTCGCACTGATAATGGAAAAAAATACACATCAAATGAATTTTAAAACTATCTTCGCCAACATGGAATCAAACATCAAACAATTGCACCTTATAATCCCCAACATAATGGTGTAGCTAAAAGAATGAATAGGACAATCTTAAATATGGTATGATTCATGCTCTTCTTAAAAAATGTTACCATAATGTTTTGGGCTGATGTTGTTCTATGTGCTGCATATATAAAGAATAGATGTCCATCTAATGCTATTAGAAACAAGACTCCATATGAAATGTGGTATGGAAATGTTCCTTTGGTAAAGCATCTCAAGGTCTTTGGTTCCACCTGTTATGCCTTGATACCAAAGGTACATAGAGAAAAACTTGGTGCAAGAAGTCGTAAGTATATCTTCTTGGGGTATTCAAACTCCTCCAAAGCATACCGTCTCTATGATGAAGTATATAAAAATTTTGTTGTATGTAGAGATGTATTTTTTCTTGAATCATCCAAAACTGACAATGTTGTTGAGAAAAAATTTGATCATTTGGATAGATTCGCAAAAGCAAAATCATTTCAAGAATTTGATAATCAGGCTCCACATCCTGAAGGGGGGATTCCTATACTAGATCAACATGTGGAATCTTCTTCTGAAGAACACTCTCCCTCACATGAGACTCCAAGAACAGATGATGCTTTAAGTGATGTGATTAATAGAATTAGGAGACTTAATCGTGATTCAGTCCCAGCTCAATCAACAGAGCAGCCTGGACCATCTAAAAAAGGTCACCCAAAGTGGATAAAAAAGACACTTGAAAGTGTTCATCCCAATGAGGTTGGAAAGACAGGAACTAGAAATTCAAACCGACAAAATGGAGGTGATGTAGATTACCCTAATTCACCTGTTGATATGGATGTTTCTTATTATTTTGAATTGAACTTGTCTATAGATTTTGAACCAAATTCCTTAAAAGAAGCTACTTCACATGATGAATGAAAAGAAGCAATGCAAAAGGAGTATTATGCCCTCATAGAGAACGACACTTGGAAGCTGGTTGATCCTCCTTTAGGAACCAAACCAATTGGTTGCAAGTGGGTCTATAAGAACAAGTATAAAGTTGATGGCTCACTTGAAAAGCACAAAGCTAGGCTTGTGTCAAAAGGTTTTGCATAGAAGGAAGGGGTTGATTATGAGGAGACTTTTTCCCCTACAGCAAAACGGGCTACCATCCGGGCACTCTTTGCCCAAGCAGCTCAGGACGGTTGGAAAGTCCATCAAATGGATGTAAAAATTGCTTTCTCGAATGGAGATCTAAAAGAGAGTGTTTTTATGTCCCAGCCTGAAGGATTTGATGTGAAATGACATGAACATAAAGTATGCAAACTGGTGAAGTCCTTGTATGGCCTCAAACAAGCACTGCGAGCTTGGTATGAAAAACTAACGAAGCATCTTCAGAAAATCAATTTCAAACATTATGGTCTTGATGATGCAAATTTATTTGTCAAGAAAGTTTTCAAAATAGTTGTATATCTTGTGGTATATGTAGATTATATTTTAATGACAAAAAACAATGAGAGCTACATTGAATCCATAAAGAAGGAATTGGGGAAAAGTTTTGAAATGACTGATCTGGGGTATGTTCATTACTATCTTGGTATTGAATGAACCCAACATCCGAAGTCCATATTTATTTCTCAAAAGAAATACGTTGGAGATCTGTTGAACAGGTTTGGAATGACAAAATGCAATCCTCTTACTACTCCAATGGAACAAAACTTCAAGCTCACGTCTATTGAAGGAAAAGAATTTGAGGATGCAACAGAGTATAGACAGCTTGTAGGAAGTCTCAACTACCTAACTACTACCAGACCAGACATTTCATTTGCTATAGGAATCCTCTCTAGGTTTATGCAAAAGCCTTGTGAGGGACATTAATATGTTGGAAAAAGAGTTCTAAGGTACTTGAAGGGAACTCAAGAATTTGGAATCAAGTTTACAAAGGTGGACGACTTCAACTTGATTGGATGCTCTGATTCAGACTTTGATGGAGACAAAGAAACTGGGGTATCTACTTCACGATATGCTATGAGTCTTGGATCAGGAGTTGTCTCCTAAATATCATGAAAACAATCAATTCCAATAGATTCCACAACAGAAGCAGAATACGTGGCTGCAGCTGAAGTAACAAAAGAAATTGTGTGGCTCAGGAAAATTCTTGAAGATTTGTAGGTAAAACAAGTACAATCAACTCCGCTCATAATTGACAATACCTCTGCAATAAATTTGGCCAAGAACCCAAAGTTCCATGATCGAAAAAAGCACATAAATATTAAATATCATCTAATTCGACATCATGTTGAGGCCAAAAAAATTCATCTCTGTCATTGTTCCACTAATGAGAAAATTACAGACATCTTCACCAAAGCGCTTGGAAGAGAAAAGCCTAAATGATTCAAAATGATGTTTGGACTCACCAACATCCCTTTAGATTGGGGGGGGGGGGGGGGAATGTTGGCACCTAATCATTAGGATTAGGTGAAAATAATGTAAATAAATAAATAAGTAATATGAACGGTCATCAGGAGATGAAGTGAACAATCTCTCCCTCATGTATATAATGAAGACCAACCTGAAGGAATAAAATATACAAATCAATTTTGCTTTGAGGAGTTACTAGCTGGCCTGACAAATCTTTCATTCATGTTTTGCATGCACTGTTAACTACTTATGTTATCACTTAGTTTGGCCATGCATTAACTGTCTTACATTCTTTGAGTTGCTTGTTGGCAAGTCGGGCCAACCTTGGCTTGGGCTCTACCTTCACCAAGGCTGCATTGCATAATCTGGGAAAGGAAGGTTCACCTTCCTCTCCAGATTCTCACATTCCTACCCAGCACTTGCCTCCAAGAGTGTGTTATGAATTTCTAGAGGACAATGGCTACTTGGCCCCAGAAATTGCGCAAATCTATACCTGGGCTAGTAGTCCTTCAGATCTGAGATTGTGCATTGCACAATCCCCGTAGCCAGCTTCCTGACTAGATTGCACATTTTGCAGATCCAGCAACAATTTTCGCCTCCAAGATAGCCCATATTGCCTTTTCCGCACTTCTAAAAGCCATTCACCCAGCCTCCTAGTAAAATTTGGGCAATCTTGTGGTGAGCTCCAATATTGCAGCAATAATGTTGCAAATCCTAGGCTTCCTACTTTACTTTTATCAACCCGATAGTTTGTAACAAATTTGGAAGCGGCGGTGCTGTATGCACAAGTACTAGTTCTTACTGTAGGCTGTCAATTGCTTAGTTGGCACAATATCACTAAGAGCTCAAGCCAACTTCTATGAATTCCAGAAGAAGTATATTTGTGATGAGAGAAAGGAAAGCTTACTCTACAGAGGCTACTCTACTTGTACAAAGGAGAAAAAGATTGAAACGTAAGGTAAACTTAGTAAACCCTAATTAACCAACTAACATTACTTTTGTAGAAAGAGAGATGAAAAACCATAAAACAAATGACATTACCTACTTAGGAAGTAAACAACATCTACTCAAGCTATTTCTAGAAGGAAATGAGAAAAAAAACATCTTTTTGGATTTTTATGTATTTTTAGGTGAAATTGTTATGCATGTAATTTACTTGTTTGTGAATGTGGCAGCGATTAGGTGGCTATGGAGGGAAATTTGGGAATTTGCAGAGGTGGACGAAGGTGTGGATGGGGCGTAGGAGGTCCCAGGTGGCCTTCTAGAGGCTTTTCCTACAATTAGACTTCAAAAACACCTACAGGAAAATCTACAGGAGGCTATAGGGGATTTGCAGGAGGTCTACAAGAGGTCTACAAGAGGATGCCAAGAGCAGTTTCAGAGGTTTCGAAGGTAGGAAAGTAGGTGGAAAGGGTAGTTGAAGTCAAGGGGGATGTGTTAAGGTTTCTAGGGTTCATCAAGAAGGACCAGGAGAGAGAAATATTGTTGGACTTGTTCAATGGAGAAAAGGAAAGCTCATGAGAGATGTGCATAAAACTAAGGCAGATTTGTGAGGGACTTTGGGTGACCTGTGGGACATAAATCAAAGACAAATGGTGATGGCTGAAAGCCAAACAATGAATTTAAGCATAAAAAGAAACTAGATTCATCAAAAAATATAATTTTCATCAAGCTAAGCTAAACTTTGATCTAGGAAAGTAAATGTTGGAAAAAATGCTACGTGGAAATAAAGCATGGAAGAAAATTTATTGCAAAGACAGAAATGAGCATGGTGAAATAGATCTATAGCCAAGCATTAACCTTCTAACAAACTGCAACACTAGAAATCCTATGAAAAAAGAAAATCTGTGTTTTTTTTGTGGCAGCAAGAGGGTCTTGGCTTTAGTTCACGGTCCCAGAGGGAGCAAACGAGGCCAAGGCTCTATTGATGGCCCTTTTGTATCTTTTCCCTATCACCATTCAACCTACTACAACAAACTGAAATGGAAACAACCTTTTAAATCACCACAGAAACCTATTCTTAACTAAGACAAAAATCTATCTAACAACAACTAATTCATAAACAGAAGTAAAACATATAAATACAAAGCAAGAGGAGCTTGGCTGCTTGGATTGGTCCCTAACACAAGAGATTTATCCCTCTGAGGTAACTCAGTGCCAACTTGAACAAGATCTCATCTTCATTATCAAAATAATAGTAGGATTACATGAAATTGTCAACAAAAGTAAGCTCGAAGTTGAGCAGAGCAAAGTTGCAACAAAAATTCGAATATTTAACTAACTTCCAACAACCCAATGAGGCCCTAGGCCTCTCTACTTATACAACTAAAGCTCCCAATAGCTTCCTTAAAATCAGGGAGGCTTGGCTCCCAAAACCTGTGATAAATATAAGTTATCCTCCACTTGCTCAGCTACCTCTTTGGTGCATTGATGTGGTTGCTTGTGCTTCGAGCTGCATGATGGAGGATTCAAAGTGGGGAGTCATAAATGATGGGGATACCCTCCTATAAATCCTCTCCCTTGTATTCTTTGAATATTTACTATCAAATATCCATTAATATTTGACTTTGTCTCCAAAATTGACCAAATATTTGCGTTAAACACACATTAGAATTCATGGCATAATAACCAACCCAACTCACTCTATTAGCATACATATAATAAAAAAGCATGTAATAAATTAATGAGAATGTTGGATTAAGCTAAGTTAGGAGGCGAAATGAGCCCATATAATTACCCATTTATGGGGATCATCACCCCCTACTGAAGGTGCTGCCCATTCTCTGAGAAAATATTCCATCTCCTCATCTTTGGTCGCCCTAATGGCCTCCCTAACATCCCATGCTTCTAATGTGAGGTCCTCTTCTTTGTCATGGAATGCTGCCTTTTTGTCCACCTCTTCCCACAATTTTTTCTCTTCTTCCTCTTTTCTACCTTCTAGTAGGCCTAGTAGTAGTGGGGGACTCAATTTGAGGCTAATCCAACTAGCCTTCAAACTCTGCATACAACGCTTGTAAATTGACACTCTCCTTAATTCTTCTTTTATCCCTGTTGGGGAGTGATACTCCCTAATTTGCAGACTGTATGGGAGAGTGTTCTACCTCCTCATATAAGCATGAATATAGTCTTCCCCAAGTAATCTTTCCATGTCCTCAAAATGTGGAATGGCCTGAGCCTGATCATTGATATACCTAGGGGCACTTTGAGGATTATTTGGAAGCAGCTGGTGTGTGCCGATGAGAGCCATGGGATTTGATGGCTCACCTGTGATGATTAAGGGTTCATTTTACTCTTTTGCCATAATTTTTTTTATTTTTGTTGCCCTTTTCTCCTCATGATTCATCGATGATGCCATGGCCATCATTTGCAAGTCCTCTAGCCTAGAATTGGTGTCCCATAGGTTCATATCGGTGAGGGCCATGTTAAGGAATTAGAACTCTACTATCTTTGCCTTGTCTTCTGTTGAACTTTGGTCACATAGGTCTGGAAATTATCTGTAATCTTGGAAAGGCATTGTGCCTCTATGTGCCAAAGTGTTGATCTGAAACTGAAGCCAACAATCTTTGAGTTATACTCCATATGATTTATATGGTGTTCTACACTGTAGTTCCTCCATAGACTAGCTAGCGATGCATGCCAATTGTGTCTCCTTTTCTTGCAGTTGTCTTCTGAGCAACTCATTTTTTGTTTCCAAGTAAGTTCTTGTGATTGCCTCTCTATGTCTTAACTCCCTACCCATTTCTCTGAGATTTTTCTCCATGTGGTGAATATCCTCTACCCCCTTGGATTTGGTGATTTGCATCCATCTATGGCTTCTTATTATTTATTTTTCCAACTCAAAGAAAAGTGGGAATGCAAATTTATGTGGAATGATTTTCCTCCCTCAAGAAGATTCTAGTAAGAGCCCAAATGAGGCTCGGGGTCAGGTTCTTGATTCTCTGTTGTTTCCTCCTTCCCCTTTGCTTGTTCTTGTACCCATTTGTCATGTTTTTCAATCTCCTATAGCTTAGTTAGGGTTGTTACACAACAATTTGTCACCGTCCTTGTTACCCCTTCTCCCATAATTTAGAGGACTTGTTCCGAGACTTGTGAGAAGTGACATGACCTACAAACACTTGCATTGTATCCCCTTGAGTATGTACTTTATATGCCCTGAAGACACCTTCTGTAAAACACCCATAAAAATAGCCCTTTTTCCATTAGTGCGGTTTCACTATGTATCACTCGCGCCAATGGGGGAAATCCTCCAAAGAGGGTGCACCAGCTGGTGCTTTGTCTCAGAGTCACACTCGCACCAGCCCAGTTGGGTAATTTTTTTAACAAAAAAACATCTGAAGGTTCTTCCTAACCCACTCATAAACTGAATCTATCTTGAGTTGGTTTAGTTTGGCTTCGAATCTCCATAGAAGGGAAGTAGTTTGCCACCTTCTCATGGAATATTCTTAGTGATAAAGGCAACCCCATGAATATTGTGGAAAATCCTAACTCCTTCTCCTCTATCTATAAAATCTTGTCCTTTTGCCTTTGACAAGCTAGTTCGAGTTCTAGTTTTCAAGTCCCAAACTCTGAGAATTGCTAAGTTCATGCTGCAAGAAGCCTTCTTCATTCCCATAAGGCTAAATCTAAAGTGAGGAGATTCTTGTCCAAGTAACCAAGGAGAGAAAGGCTTATTCCCCATTCCCAACAATCTTTGCAAGGCATGTGCTGCTGATCACCCAGCCAACGGAGGATTTGACGTCAGAACTATGGTTGTATTCTTCTTTGTTTATCAATAATAGACGACTATCATTATGGTTCCACTCTTATTGTCTTTGTAATGATGATTGAGTTATATCCTTTCTGATTGATATATAGTTGCATCTATTGGATTTTATGCTTGTTTTTGTGTCTTTATTTGCATGTGCAGGTGTCCATTCACAAGGATCGTGGGGATCGTGACTGGTCAGAGCAAAGGAACGAGAGCATTGACTCTTATACAAGTACTAGCGTTGGAATCCAGGTAGGCCCTCATCATTGGCATTTAATTTGCAATTAGGAACCTGCGTGTTAGCATTTTTTGATTTTTGCTAGACCCCATTTGGGCTAGTAGGGATCACCTCTATCCGCAGAGGGGATTTTGCCTCCACAACAATTTGGTGACTCCGCTGGGGAGTTGGCTTTTTGTCTTGTTGTTTGTTTTGTCTTGTTGTTTGATTTGTAAACTTTAGACGAAGCCTGAAGTATGGCCAGATAGCCTTCGAAATGCTATTGATCTACATTAGCAAAGTAGATCAATGCCACCTAGATCCATCTCTAGTTTGGTTTATGAACTGAACGACTCGAAACTTTCCTTGTTTCTTGGTTTCTCTTGCTTGGTTAGCTTTCTAGGTTGAGTCCTTGTGTTGCTTCTTGCCCCTTGGTGTACCTGGATACTGTTGGCCTAGCTTTGGCTTGTTTGCTTTTTATTTTTCCATAGCAAACTCGGGTGGTGCTCTTTTATACCATTACAGTCGCACCAGTTGGCGCTAGTTGCTCATTGGCAACCCGCGCCAATCCCTGAAAGGCGCTAGTTGGAGCCTGACAGTTGAGCCAGGCCTGGGAACTTTTGAATATTGCTTGGCTGTGAGTCCTATGAGCTTGGTTTTTGTTCTGGGTACCTTTTTTAGACTACTTGAGTGTGTTGGAGTGCGATTTGACTGGCTTTGATCGTTACCCTTTAGGTGTTTGACTTTTTCCATCGATTTCACATTTCTAGCCCTAGGGCATCTAGTGGCTTTGTATGTCGAGCCTTCCTCGGGTGTTTTGATCTTCTAGTAGCCCAGTCGACTCTCTGATTACTCCCTTACACTTGTTTGGTGGTTGCAAATCATTTTATTGCATTATTTGGGTTACTTGCTACGTTTTCACTTGAATTCTGCTTTGTCTCACTTTGATCCTAGATTACACAACCCATTGGTCTCTTTGGGATTTTTCTTGTTCTTTGGAGGTTTGCTTGGTGATTTAGGGAACTGAATGTGCTTGTATTGAGTAGAATTTGTTTTTTATCATTTCTCAAAGTTTGTTTAATGCACTTTGCCATCGACATAAAAGAAAAAATCTCTTTTGCTTTGTATTAGTTAATGAGAATTAGAGCTTTTCATTTTGATTAGTGATTAGTGATCTTGAAGAAAAGTTTGTTAATTTCCATTAGCTACATTAGGGAAGTTCTTTATTGTTTTTTGATCATTTCATTTGCATGAGAGCTTTCAAACCCTCTCGTAACTAGCATTCATCGAATGAAATGACATATGTTGGCATATAGTTTGCATTTAGGTAATTTTGAGATATTACATACAGTAAGGCCTGAAAACTGAAACCTAATACCAGATCAAATTTAAAATGAACTGAATAAACCTAACAATGTATTGGAACATAATGCACACTTTTTAGAGTTCTAGGCTAGAGACGTGCTCCGACATCGTTAAACCTAGTCACTTTTCTTTCCACTCAAGGTTGGGTGATTCCTCCTTTTGTGACTCAACAGTGGTCTAGCATGGACTTGTGCTCCCACGTACCATCGAGTATATGGGGAGACCCCACTAGGTTATCATCCTTTATCCATAGGAAGTTGTCTCTGCAACCTTATGACCCGTAACGCACCGAACACAGCATTCGGGAAGATTGATTGCCATACGGAAAGTCCTTGGTTTTCATACGATTGCCAAGGTGTATATGAAGTTTTACGGATTGTCTGGTAACCCTTTTTCCTAGTTATCCAGAGTAGTCACTTTTTGATCCTTTTCGGACTCCCTAAAAGAAAAGGCTCACTTGAGCATTTGTCATTCGGGCTCACTAAGCATTCGAAGGCGACTAGAGTCATCTTTTTTTCCTTTTCTCGACTCTTTAAAGATGAAAATCTCAAGTTATGTCCTTGCGTTAGTTTGAGTAGGGTCTTTTCTCATTAGTTTGTCTAGGATTTTTTGAATCAAATCATCCTGGCGGAACCATCAATCCTGTCTCCCGTCCCTAGTGACCAAGGGTCTCCTTCTTCTACTGCTCCTGAGACACTGGTTTGTGGTGACGCTTTCCCTATTATTTCGAGTGTCCAACCATTGAACTCTCATGCTCCAGAAGATGATTTTGACGATCTACATTGGAACCCTATTTGGGAGCCTTTCGAAGAGGATACTGTTTTTATCCTACTAGTGTTTCGGTCCCAATGTCTTCCTCTGACATGGATGACACATCTCCTATCGCGAGTGAGACACCCATTGTGATGAGTGTCGAAACTCCTATCTCGACCGTAACCCCACCCTTCACTATCACCACTCTGGGTGTCACATTTCCCTTATGCTATAGGGCTTTGAGGGATGTTATGGGTTCTAGGAACTCCTCCTCAGGTACCATGTGGGGTCACAACATCACTCCCACCACAGAATCTTTTATTCCACAAGTTCACAATACAGTTGTCACTTCAGTCCCGACTATTCTGATTGTTTGTGTAGTGTCTTCAACACCAGTTGTTAGTGTCGTTACGACTTCTTTAATTGTAGCTAATGTTGCTAGTCCGTTCCACAGTTCAGTAAATGGTGGCCAGTCGGTACCCACATCTGGAATTGTCAATATTGCACTTAGTGCCCCACCTTCTTCTGGTTCCATTCTAGTAGGGGAGGCATATAACTAGTATTTGCATGCCATCCAGAATCCAGGCACGCAAGGTCTAAATCAATATTATGACCCCGTAGGGCATCATTTGTATATTAGATCCTTTCCATCTCAGCCTGTGGTTGAGGTCTCAGTCTCGTTATGGTGGTGGCCAAGCACCCCTTTCGGATCAAGGAAAATCTTATCAAGGACCATCTTATCAAGGTCAACAATCTTACACGCAACCTTCTTATGGGCAACAGTATTACGAGCAATCCTATCCAGGGAAACTTGGAGGCCCACAAGGACAACCCTTTCATGGACAACCTTCGGCCTATGGTAGTCCATCTTTCACTTATCTTGGGCAACCCTCTGGAAATCCAGGACAACCTTATATGCAACAAGGACAACCTGGAGTCTAGTAGAGATACCCTTCTGGTCAACCCTATGGGAATCCAGGACAACCTTATATGCAACAAGGACAACCTAGAATCCAGCAAGGGTACCCTTCTGGGCAGGGTGGTCAGCCTTACATACAGCAAGGCCAACCCACTGCCCAGTTTGGTCAAGCATCTGGACACGTTGGTCAACCCCATGGTCAGCCAACCGTCTAGTCCGCTCAACCGTCTAGTCCGCTCAGCCATCTATTCTGCAAGGACAACCCTCGGTTGTACAAGGACAACCTAACACCCAACAAGCACAACCTTCTTGGCAAGTGGGTCCATCCCAAGCTCAACTAGGGCAACCTTCCGGCCAAGTGGCCCAATCTCCATCCTCTCAAAGACATCTTTTTGGGCCTGCTCAACTGGGCATGCAAATGGTGATTTCTTCTCAAGTTCAACCTGGTTTTCTTCCCCAGGCTGGGCCCCAGACCCCAACTGGTCTTCAAATGCAAGGTGGGTGTTACACAGTAAAATGTCACTGCCACCATGTCAGTCTCCCTACTGTGCCATAAAGTCACATTCACCTTGACCATGCCCTCTAAAGTGGCTAAAAACCCTCTTTGCCTAAGTTTATTGAATCATCGCGTCTGTTTCTAAAATAACCGCGCTGACTAGTGGAGGATAATGTAACTGCTGCGCTTTCAGCGCGGAAGCACACGTGTTTTCCGTGCTGGTCCAATTTCACGGACAGTGCACCCTCTGCTTGTATCACTGCGCGCTGAAGAAACCTCTTCTATAGTTGATTTGCGATGCCAGCTCGCCAGCCCAGTTTTGCACTCGCGCTGATCCTGCTTAGGCGAGTTTGTTCTAACAGCCAGCCTTCCAGATGACTGCAGACTTGGCTGTTAGCATTGTTGAGGTCGCCATCCTTTCTCTGGCATGTCTGTTCAACTGATCATCCACTGAGCTTGGGGGAGAACTCATCCTTTACCTATTCATGGAGACTCCTTCTCCTTTATAAGCCTCCTCCATCGCCCATGAGTAGCTAGTTTGGAACATATAGACTTTGATAGAGGAATTCTTAGTGCATTAGTGTTGCTCTTTCTAGGCATTTTGTGTGTTGTGTGAGGATTGCTTTTGAGCTTGAGGAAGGTTATGAGCTTGTTGCCTTGTATGTGAGAGAGAGACCTCTTTGACTTGGGAGATCCACTTCAAAGGTGAATGCTTGGAAGACATGCTAGCTGGACCCTCTAGATAAGGACTCAGTGTCAAGACTTCGGTTGTACCTTACTCTATTTTCTGATTAATAAAGATAGATGACTACTCTTATGGTTCCATTTCCATTTGTCCTATGAATGATTAATGTAAATTGTATC
>APFE031066653.1:0-15348 GCA_000404065.3 Pinus taeda
GTGACTTATGGAGTTAATATAAAAAATGTTTTATTTATTTACCATACTTTTCATTTATTTATATTTTTATTAATCTACGATACCTCTTTTATAAATATGGTATTTGGGCCATATGATTCACTTAAATAAAACCTATTCTTGAAAATGGGCAAATGGAAAGTTGTAACTCCTAATTTCAAGGGCTAAACTTACCTTTTTTACCGTCTCCCTTAAGATAAGGTGGGCTATTTGAGGTTATTTGTAAAAATGTACTATGATACAAAATATTCGCCCACTAAAAATTTAAAACCCCTTAATTTCGCCAAAGGGCGAACATTCGCCCCTAAAATTATCCTTGATTATCATTATTGGTGGTTTCTCTTGCGCTTGTTAACAGTTTACATCATTGACTGGTAATAAAGCAACTTTCTAGCATGTTTGACGTCAACACATCTATTCACATGTTAGAATTTGTACTTTGATTGTGTCGTGTTGGAGCGCAAGACCCTGGACTCATATCACAAAAATTCCAGGTTGCAAAGTGATGTGACATGGTTATGATGATATGCATGTCTCTTTCAGATGGATGGTTGTGACCAGACCATGAGTTATCATATGTGATCCTTCTCATTATTGGATGGTTGCGACCATACCTTGGTCTCGTTATGATCCTCTTTAACGAATGGTTACGCCCATACCTGGATCCATTTACATGATCATTGTCTGGATGGCTGCATCCATGCCATGATTCATGTAGCACTTGACAGAGCTCTCAGTCTATGTATATGTATCTATACTTGCTTGCAGGTTTTCCGATGGCAGACTGGTTCCCCACACTGATTTATAAAGCATTTCATCCCTCACTCCAACTCGACCTTCACGCTTTAGGGGGCATATGTTACACAAAATTTTGTCACTTTCCCTATACTCCCCATTCCTTGATCCTGGAGGACCTCTACAGTGAACCCTGCATGCTTTTCCTTCATGAAGAAACTCCCATTATGTCCCTATTCATGAGAAGATCATTTCCCTTTTTGCAACATCTCCCCTGAAACTTCTGTTTTGCCCAGTTTACAAGACCGATGCTAATGGCCTTTGTCTACCCCACGCTGATGTGCAGAGATTAGAACTATCCCTAGTGCTGATCGGAGCGACTGAGTTGTGTTCCAGTCGTGTCAGTCCTGTTATGGAAAGTTTTTTAAATTAGGCGCCGAAGCTTCCATCTCTAGAAGCTTCGTAACAAATGTCTAGTAAATGGTTTGGCCGAATGGAGTTGAGGATGTTAGTTTGGGCTCCTTTCCCCTATAATGATGGAACTACCTCAAGGGATAAGACCTTCTCCCATGTGAAAAGGATCAATCTCCCATCCATTCATCCTATATAAACCTCCATTCTTCCCAAGCATAAGCTAGTTTTTAGTTAGAGTGTTGATGTTGGTGTGCTTATGCTATTTTGGCTTGGAGTAGACAACAATCTATTACTAGTTATAACTATCTGGTTGTGTGAGGGAGAAGTGTGATTTGGTTTGAAGTGAATCCTAAAGGGAAGAGACTTAAAAGTATTATTGGTTGAGGCCATCATGGAATGCTAGCAGAAGTGTGCAGGAACTTGGTCTTGTTAGAGGAGGACTGCAACGGCAAGACAAATGGCTGTAATCTCTCTTTGATATTAATATGCAACTACTGATTGATTTCCTACATGTTTTGTAATATTACATATTCATGGCTTAATGTTTCTTGATTTCTTAAGTAGGTTGAATTGCAATTTGTCTATTACCATGTTTGTTGTCTGTTGTTGTTTACTTGTTTCAGGTACTTGAAGAAGGAAGTGAGAGATAGTTGGAGCGAGCAAGTAAGGATATCATCAAGCAGGATAAGTGGACCAAGAGGTAGGCCCTCTTGATTGATTCTAACCTAAGGAAATATTCCATAGAATGTATCTGTTGTGGCTAGACCCATTATCGGGCTAGAGGAATTCATTCATGACCACACTTATAATTTTACTTCACCACGGTGACCTCTCCACAATTTTCAATGACAGTGCCCTGATCCCACATCCTAGCCTAAAATGTGATCTGCATAGTTTTAGAACCTTGTCCTCTCTCCCATTCACCTACATCTGAAAATTAAAGATAACACATCATTGCATACTAGGAGATTTCTAGATTCTATGTCTCGTCATGAGCGTTTTCAAATAGATGTACATGGATGAGACATGGCGTGACGATGAACAGGATGAACAAGGAGTGCATTCTAGGAGACTTGTTCACGAATGCACAAACACATGGAGCATTCCAATTACAAGAAAAGGAGAGACATGCATGTGAAACATCAAGCGAACACCAAGAGCATAGAAGACTCTGCACACATTTCCATGTAGAGGGAAGCTATGATACACCAGGAACACATTCATCACTTAGCAGCACTGCAGCTTGACATGGACACCACTAGCAGTGTAAACATACTACCATTGTTGTGTCGAGTCATGTCATGAGTCATCTCGGCCACATCACTACTGTGGACCATACTTTTGTAATCAATGTAATGTAATGTGGAAGTCCAAGAGACCCACATGTAAATTTGAAGAGTCATGTAAGTCAAACAGTCATGAGGGAAGTCGAACAATCACAAGGGTCAGTTTCACCCTTGGCTATATATACCCCTCATTTGTACATGTAAAATACTTTTTCACCTTGGGTCTTCCCACATAGCCTTGAGAGTTTGTAATCTTTCCTTTGAGAAGCGAGCAATCGATCCAATGCCCCACTATCGGGGTTAGTGATGTAATGGTGTACGGATGTGTCTTGGAACTTTAGCTTAATTTAGAAGCCTATTAAGAGGCCAGTAAATTTTCACACATGTATTGTATTCGTTTGTAAGACTATTCTTTAGATATTTTGTAATGCATGTTGCTTTAACCTGTATTAAGACAATTGAACTATTTCAGTTGTTTTAGTACATATGCTTTTGGAAATGTGTTGTTTCAGTCGTTCTCGCCTATGTGGGCTATCCCGTCGGACACTCGACAAATTCATTCTTGTAAACTTTTTATAACACTTGTTGTACTCATGTGGACTATTCCGTTGGATGTTGTACATGCTATCTGTTCAGCTTGTGTTTGTGATTTCCACATCTATGTGGACTACTCCGTCGGAATTTGTGCATGTCTCGTTGTGTAGTGTGCCTCTAGCAAAGTTGGGACTATTCCCTTTCAACCTGGGACTCACTTCCACCCTCTCCCTCTGTAGTGAAAGAACTTTGACACAAGCGGCACTAAGCACTCACCAGGCACGCAGACCTCGTTGTTTGAAGACAAAGTAAACCACTCTCGTGTGATGACAAGCAAGAGCTAAGACAAACCTTTAAGATAATGGCAACTGGTCCATCATACCATACGGGACTCCCATAACAAATGGTGTGAGGTCTAGTTGGGACTTCATATCGGGGACATCCCCTGAATGTTGGCAGGTCCAACACCATCAACATAAATTATTCAAAATTTACTAATTGTCAAAATTGCTAGGTGATAGTTATAGGTTAAAACTATTGATGCGAAGAGAGAAAAATCCCATTTTTTTATTATGGGAAGAAAGGACAAGAAAAAAAACCAAAATGGTTGTTGATATGATAGCATCGATTTGTTTATTTATGTACTGGAGTATGGACTAATGGATAAGAGAACAATATTTTGTTAAATTAGGAATACATGAAGTAGCATAATTGTTGGTATTACAAAGAACAATAGTATATATAGCTAGAAGAAAAGAACATAAGTATGATACTACAACACTGAGATCAACAAATGACTATGTATAAATCCTTAAAGAAAGAGACAAGGAAAGAACGAGATTCTACCTTACACACATCGAATTGTAAAATAAAACATCTTTTAACTAAACTAGAAATATGAAGAATGCATTCGATTTGGCAGCAACAAGGGCACCATTATATCACAAGTGTTGCATTAAATAACATAAATATGCAAATTTTGCATCCAATAATATTCAATACTATATTAGTATGAATTGGCATAAATATGGATCTGTGCATAAAACAAATTGTAAGACTATGCATGCATGAAATAACATAAATATGTAAACTGTGTATCAAATAAGCTTCAATACTATATGAGTATTAATTGACATAAATCCATAAATGTGCATAAAATAAATTGCAATTTTGTGCATTTATGAAGCAGAAGCAGTTATAAACTAGATACATGGTAAGAGTCAAGCTTGCACATGTATTAAATGTCGGTAATAGTAACTTTACATACAACAAGAAGTAGGAACTGAAGTAGTGTTCATCATTGGAAAAAGGGAATTTTGCATGATATTACTATAAAACCAGTGCCACAAGTATACATAATCCTCAACCAGTTGTACTGGTTTCTAAATACCCTCGACGTGACAAAGGTGATACATCATGCTCATATGCCTCTATGCAATAGTCATCAAACAAGAAAAAATAGTCAATAACTAGTGGTACTTAGATAAAATATGCTTAGATTAAATATTGGTACACTGGAATGGCCAAAGTCATACCCATCCATCATTCAACTAGTTCAACCCAACAACACCAGAAAGATACACTAGAAAATGAAAAAGAAACCACAAAATCACACCCTACATAGCTGGAGTAGAGATCTAAGAAGTGAACAGAATGACACTCCGTGTCAAATAGATGAACTGAACCCAACACTGAGGAACCACATCAGGTGATAATTATAGAAGAGTTTCTTGTAGGAGAGAATCCATAAATAAAAGAAGCTTGACCCAGCGAAGTAACCTACACAACCATGGAAAAGAAGTGATAAGGAACATGGGTTATGAGTAGGGCAAAAACCTCAACATTGTAACTAGCACAACAGACAAATGAAAGACATGGAAAGGGAAAACCATTTCGTAGTGACTACCATAAATTCATAAATTCTGGGGAACATAATACATGTAGCACACCATGAACTTATTATTAGAAAAAAGGAGAAACACGTTGTGAGTATCATTGTGGGAAAACAAATTAGGGCAAGAGATTATGTGCATATGTATATGAAATATGATGTTTTCCCTTTAGCTCAAATTCTTAAATCGAACTCCGAGTAACAATCTGTCACTTGCAAATGTGCCCTAGTCAATAACACAAATGATAAAATGGACTGTGTGAGACAATAACCCTAGTGTAAAGGGAATCCTTGCAGCAAGGTCATGCAAGAGATGCATGAGGGAAAACAAACTAGACGACCTAAGCCAAGCATAGTTACAAAAAAAAACAAACTCTAATACCCCTGAGGTACAATTTGCTCATAAACAAACAAGTGAGGTAAATGAGTTAAGGTGCAGAGGCTGGACTAGTCGAACAGACCCACCAACCTTTCCTCTGTCCCTGAATTTCGCACTGTCAAATAATTAACTTAACTAAGAAGTAAACTGGTACTGGAACCCTCAATAAATGATATCATTGTGTCATTATAGACCAGGAAGGGAACCCAATAAAAGGAAAGAAACCCTTTATCAATCAAAGTAATAAAGACTTAGAATGGCATACCTGGTATGCAACGAAGCATAGTTGAAAACCCCAGTAAGTAAATCAACAACCAAGTCCTGCAGCGACGACCAAGCCCAGTCCTGTGTTCCCTGCATAGGATATAAATTAGTGAACAATGGTGGGGAAAAAATCCCAAATTACATTGGCAACAAGAGGCTCAGTAAATTATAATGAAACCATAAAAGTATTTCTTAACTGGCAATGTCATGACAGAACTTGTCTTTGGGGTCACACTCTACTCCTAGTAAAAGATAAAACACCTCACCAGTTCTCTGCAAAGTAGCTGTAAGACACAAATAGTAATGGGTAAATCTAAAGTGGAGTTCTGAAGAAAAGAAGAAAAACGACCAGAGCATGGTGACTGTTGTTGAAATTTCATATACATGGAGAGGCATTGTCACCTGAGATTTCCATGGCGAATGGAGGAAACTAGGTGTCAAGGCAAAGCCGAAGAGGAAGCCCCACTACTGCCAAAAGGAAATTCCAACAATAAGAATGAATGCAATGAAGGAGCATATAAGGTTGCATACGACTTAGGGTTGAAGGAATAAATTTGAGTCATTGATGCCCAACATCACATCCCAGCTGTCCACCAATTCCAACACTGCCCCAACAACCACGTGAAATACATGTGACAATGTTCCACGCGGAGGGGAATGAGTGGTTAGTGAGAACTCCAAGGCAGGGCGTAGAGTATGGGTGGGGGTCACATTAAGAGGTTCGATACCATAGTCTTGAAATAATATTTGGCCTAACTTAATAAATGTGTAGAGAGTAGGATATAAACCATGCACACCATTCAACCATGCACCTAAGTATATATATTAAAACCCTTAGTAGGTATAGTTATTAGGAAGGGGGATGGGGGTATTCCACATACATATAAACCAATAACAAGGGGGTTGATAAATGGAGTACTTAGAAATTAAGGTGTCGTGAGATGCATTCATGCAAGTGGTAAGGTGAGTGGAAACCTTTGGGGAATTGAGTATGGTGTTAGATCCTATTAGGTTAATACAGGATTCGAGAGGAAGAAAGTAGTTTGAAAAAAAAAAAAGACTGACATATGTTACATCAAGTGAGATTTTAACTAAGTTAGAATTCAAATTGAACATGTCCATTCACATTCTTTAAGTATTATATGATCTATTTTTTTTTACTTAAATAAATTAATGATTGTATTGTATTTTAGAGCATTTTAGCATTAAAATTTGGCATTTCAATTGAAGTAAAGTTTCTATAATTGTAGCAGTTTGACAAGTTATTTATTTTTTCGCTCTTGAATTCTACCTATGGTGGTTAAAATTAAGCTTTTGTTACCTTGAATAACATCATCATAACTTCTCAATGCTCTCTGAATCACCTAAATTTCCTTGTAATATGTTTGTAAATTGAGATAATGCAAGAACAAACACAATTTGAAATTTTCAATGCTACATGTGTAATCCTAGCACTTGTATTTTAATTGAGATCCTAGCCGATGTAGATATTAGATAGAGGTACAATTTTTTGGATGAATAGAGGGTACCATAAAGAGTTGAAGGATGAACTAACAAGTCTCAAAGGGCACCATGAATAAATAGATAACTTAAGAAAATAAAGTGGAAATGCCTCTCAAACCAAAAATGTTGCTACATTGTCTGGGTCAAAGTCATTGTCTCAAAGGGCACCATGAATAAATAGATAACTTTGGAAAATAAATGGGTAATTCCGCTCAAACCCTAAGCTACATGGTCTTGGCCAAAGCCGCAGTCTCGAAGGGAACAATGGATAAATAGATAAATAAAGAAACAATTCCCCTCAAACCCAAAATGTTGCTACATAGTGTTTGTTAAATCCAAAGTCTAAAAGTTAAATACATAAAAGAAGTGTTATTTGCATAGAAGAATAAAAGCATGTTTATTAAAGTCTAAATCATGAGAGATAAAATAAGTTCCCTGATAAAAGAGACTAGAACCCAATTAAAATCCCTAATACAATCTCTTAACAATTTGACATTCGATATTCCTATATAAATATTTAGGAGACAAATGTGATGACTTACTAGAGTTTTAAAAGAAAAACATAACCATACACACTAGACACTTTAGATAATCGATATTCACCCTATAGAATTAGAGTTATTAAAAAGAACATAATAATTAGTAATCATATTAGATAATGGAAACTCACCATCCCAAATTGTAGACGTCAATATTCCACGTAAGAAAGCCAAGACTGTTATCCATTATCCCATAGTGGTGAGAATTAATGTCTCCCACAAATTTAAAGTCATATCAAGTTGAGTATTGAGGCATGCAAACAAAAAGGAGAGGTTTTAGTTATTGGCCATCTTTACACCTTATCACTTAAAAAAAATATTATAATTATTTAAGATAAAATTCCTAATGTTCCTCATACGTTTAAAATAACTTTTCTTGTATTCAAAAATACTATAATTTTTCTCTTAAAAATATTTTATAATTCAAAATTTATATTAAATAATTTTAGAATAATGTATAATATAAATAGTAACATCTTTAAATTTAAATAATCCCTTATTAAATTAATTTAAAAAAATACTATAATTTTCCTTAAAATATTTTATAATAATTCAAAATTATATAAAGATTTAGAATAATATATATTATTTTAATTTAAAATTGGTGCAAAACATTAAAACAGATCATAAAGGATCTTCTCTTAAAAGGAGTATGAAAAGATTAGTGTGAGTGGTTTGAATATTTTATTGTGTGAGTTTTTTCTTAAGTAAATTTTAAAAAGTAATAATATTATAACAAGAGCTATATAGTAGTTAGTGTTTACTATTTAGTTTAAATGTAATTAAATCAAAATCAAAATATTAAATTTAAGTTAGTATTAAGGTTTAGAATTAGGTTAATTTAGATTCCAATGATTGTTAATTGAGATATTTGGTTATTTGTAATTTAACAGATTTTATTTGTTTGACCAATGTAATAGGTGGTCAATCTATTACCACATGCCTAATACCATGGACATTTTTTTGCGATACAATCATAGGCTTTAAAATTAAATAGAAATTTTTTTCTATAACGTGATCATGCAATTTACAAAAATAATGTACAACACATTTTTCCAATAAAATAAGATTGGCAATAAGACCATAGACTTTATAATCATACTAGAAATGTTTTCTAGAATGTGATCATGCAATTTTGTTTTACACTATGTAATATGACTTTTTCTCATTTTAAAAAAAGTTGTGTTCCATTAGATTTTATTTAATAATATAAATATAAATTTTATAAAATTTTGACATAATAAATAACAAATTAAATTATATAATTCAAAATTAATAAATAATTAATTATAAATAATATAAAATAGTTTTTTTAATGAAATTAATCAAATTAAATAATTCAAACTAATTTACATAATTCAAGAAAATTAATAAATATTAATTTAAATAATATATAAATAGATATTTATAATAAATTAGATCAATTACATAAATCTAACATATTATTGTTAATAAAATTAAATTAAATCAATTAAAATAATCTTAATTCAAGATAATATTGTACTTGGGTGAGGACAATATTGAAAATATAATGAAAGCTTTTTAGTCCTTGATGATGGATAGAATTACCATTCGAAATATTGGACAAATAACAAATATTACACAGTTCTATTATGAAAATCTCCAACAACAATATGAATAATTGTGGAAGTGTCCAACCACTTATTAATATAATGAAAGTATATGGAAGTTTATTTCCAATATGATGACGACTTTAAAGGTAAATTGGGAATATTTTCTAGAATTTGACCATGCAATCTTGCTATTATAAGAAATAATATAATTGTCAGACTAGGCAGTAACTCCTCAACCAAAAATTGATTCGTGTGTTTATTCCTTCAGGGGGGCCTTATTATATACATGAGGGAGAGACTGTTCAGTTCATCTCCCGATGACTGTTCACATTACTTATTTATGAATTTACATCCCAATCCTGATGATTAGGTGTCAACATTCCCCACCTTAATCTGAAGGGATGTTGGTGAGTCCAAGCATCATTCTGAATCATTCAAGCTTTTCTCTTCCAAGCGCTTTGCTGAAGATGTCTGCAATTTTCTCATTAGTGGAACAATGACGGAGATGGATTGTTTTGGCCTCAACATGATGTCGAATCAGATGATATTTAGTATTGATGTGCTTCATTCGATCATGGAACTTTGGGTTCTTGGCCAACTTTATTGCAGAGGTTTTGTCAATCATGAGTGGAGTTGATTGTACTTGTTTCACCTGCAAATCTTCAAGAATTTTTCTGAGCCACACAATTTCTTTTTTTGCTTCAGCTGCTGCCACGTATTCTGCTTCTGTTGTGGAATCTGCTGGAACTGATTGTTTGCGTGATCTCCAAGAGACAGCTCCTGATCCAAGATTCATAGCATATCCTGAAGTAGATACTCCAATTTCTTTGTCTCCATCGAAGTCTGAATCAGAGTATCCAATCAAGCTGAAGTCGTCTACCTGTGTATACTTGATTCCAAGGTCTTGAGTTCCCTTCAAGTACCTTAGAACTCTTTTTGCAGCAGACCAATGTCCTCACAAGGCTTTTGCATAAACCTGGAGAGGATTCCAACAGCAAATGAAATGTCTGATCTAGTAGTAGTGAGGTAGTTGAGACTTCCTACAAGTTGTCTATACTTTGTTGCATCCTCAAATTCCTTTCCTTCAATAGATGTTAGCTTTAAGTTTTGTTCCATTGGAGTAGTAAGAGGATTGCACTCTGTCATGCCAAACCTGTTCAACAAATCTCCAATGTATTTCTTTTGAGAAAGAAATATGGACTTTGGATGTTGGGTTACTTCAATGCCAAGATAGTAATGAACATAGCCCAAATCAGTCATTTCAAAACTTTTCCCCAATTCCTTCTTTATGGATGCAACGTAGCTTTCATTGTTCCCTATCATCAAAAGATCATCTACATATACCACAAGATATACAACTGTTTTGCCAACTTTCTTGTCAAATAAAGTTGCATCATCAAGATCATAATGTTTGAAATTGAGTTTCAGAAGATGCTCAGTTAGTTTTTCAAACCAAGCTCACGGTGCTTGTTTGAGGCCATACAAGGACTTCACTAGTTTGCATACTTTATGTTCATGTCCTTTCACAGCAACTCCTTCTGGCTGAGACATAAAAACATTCTCTTTTAGATATCCATTCAAGAAAACAGTTTTTACATCCATTTGATGGACTTTCCAACTGTTTTGAGCTACTAAGGCAAAGAGTGTCTAGATGGTAGCCCATTTTGCTGTGGGGGCAAAACTCTCCTCATAATCAACCCCTTCCTTCTGTGCAAAACCTTTTTTCACAAGCCTAGCTTTGTGCTTGTCAAGTGAGCCATCAGCTTTATACTTGTTCTTCTAGATCGACTTGCAGCCAATTGGTTTGGTTCCTAATAGAGGATCAACCAGCTTCCAAGTGCCGTTCTTTATGAGGGCATCATACTCCTTTTGCATCGCTTCTTTCCATTCATCATGAGAAGCAGCTTCTTTGAAGGAAGTTGGTTCAAAATCTGTAGACAAGTTCAATTCACAATCATAAGAAACATCCATATCAACGAGTGAATTAGAGTCATCTACATCAACTCCATTTTTCCGGTTTGAATTTCTAGTTCCTGTCTTTCCAACCTCATCAGGATGAACACTTTCAAGTGTCTTTGTCAGCCACTTTGGGGGACCTTTTTCAGATGGTCCAAGCTGCTCCGCTGATTGAGTTGGGACTGAATCAAGATTGAGTCTCCCAATTTTGTCAATCACATCACTTAAACCATCATTTGTTGTTGGAGTTTCATCCAGGGGAGAGTGTTTTTCAGAAGAAGATTCCACATGTTGATCTAGTATAGGAATCCCCCCTTCAAGATGTGGAATTTGATTATCAAATTCTTGAAATGATTTTGCTTTTGCGAATCTATCCAAGTGATCAAGTTGCCACTCAACAACATTGTCAGTTTTGGATGATTCAAGAAAAATTACATCTCTAGATACAACAAACATTTTATTTACTTCATCATAGAGATGATATGCCTTGGAGGTGTTTGAATACCCCAGGAAGATACACTTACGACTTCTAGCACCAAGTTTGTTTCTATGTACCTTTGGTATCAAGGCATAATAGGTGGAACCAAAAACCCTGAGATGCTTTATCGAAGGAACATGTCCATACCACATTTCATATGGAGTCTTGTTTCTAATAGCATTAGAAGGACATCTATTCTTTATATATGCAACACATAGAACAGCATCAACCCAAAACATTATCTTTACATTTTTGAAGAAGAGCATGGATCGTACCATATTTAAGATTGTTTCGTTCATTCTTTTAGCTACACCATTCTGTTGGGGATTATAAGGCACAATTGTTTGATGTTTGATCCCATGTTGGCGAAGATAGTTTTCAAATTCATTTGATGTGTATTATTTTCCATTATCAGTGTGAATAGATGCAATATGAGATTTTGCATCATTTTCAATCCATTTATGAAAATTTTGGAATGTTTGAAAAGCATTAGATTTCTTCTTCAATAAATAAACCCAACACATTCTAGTGTAGTCATCAATAAATGTCATGATATATTTATTTCCATTTGCAAAAGGAATAGGCATTGGACCACATAAATCTGAATGGATGAGTTCAAGTTTTCTATGTGCTCTTGAATGTGAATCATGAAAATACTGTTTGCTATGCTTTCCTAGAATACAAGTATCACATTGCTTAAATTTCCTAGGAATTGTAGGCAAACCAACAACACCATTTTTCTTCAACAAGCGGAGATTGTCATAGTTCAAATGTCCAAATCTTGCATGCCATAATAAACTTGATGGAATTGTACCTTCTTCATGATGAGAATTGTATGAGAAATGTTGTGCACGAGCAGAGGTTCCTTGCAACTTGAGAAGCCTTTCTTCTTCTATTCCCCTCATGACAAGTGAGTGGTCAGATGCTTTTCTTACCTCAAGCTTGCCATCAAACATATGAATGGAGTGACCCTGCTGGCGGATGTGGACCAAGGACAACAAGTTTCTCTTGAGCTGTGGGAGATATAGAACATGACGCAGATGAAAGTCTGGAAGACCAGGCAGTTTAAGCCTGATTGTCCCAAGCCCTGATGGCTTGATTTTTGATTGGTCTGTAAAGTATACTGCTCCATCAACATTGTCAGTGAACCTTCAAAAAAATCTTTTCTATGAGTCATGTGGTAGGTTGCTCCTGAATCAAGCAACCAATCATTTTTCCAAGAAGCAAGTGAAAAATTAAATAAATCTTCATTTACTCCAATGTTACATTGTGCCACAACATAGTGAGCAGATTTAGGTGCTTTACCTTTGTCTGTATCATCAGTTTTACCTTTCTGTTGGTTTCTTTGCTGCTAATTTTTTCCCATGGTAGCTTGCATGTAGAGGTATCATGTGATCCATTTATTTTGCAACGTATGCAGTGCAGATCTGCCTTTTCTCCTTGAAAGTGGCTGGCCCCCCGCCTCTGAAATTTCTTCCTCTTCCTTTTCGACGACCTCTTCCTTTGGAAGAATCTTGAGCAAGATTATTCTCTCTATGTGTAGGACACACAAATTTTTCAAAAGATAGAAAACCCTTGTCTTTTTCAACAAACTTCTCCATCATAAAATTTGAACTGAGCCCAAAAATAATTACAATATTCGTAGAAAAACACTAATAGTAATTTGCTATGTCTTTACAAAATGGAATCAACTGCAAGCTCTCAATATTCATATACCATGCAATACATATTGTATTCCTTATAACATATTCCACAATATTCATATACCAAGCACAGTCATCGAGTTAATGCACCAGAACAGCAGTGTTCTTGGACTGTAATCAACAACAGGTTCATTACCATCTTTTCCAAAACATCTCTCTATCACTAACAAAGATAAATAAATAAACAAACATGGTGGCTAGCTTGAGTGATTGAGAGCTGAGCTTCATTCAAAAAATATTGGAGTCAATTGCCTATAATGGCTACATTTGTTGCATGCCCTCCTTGATGTTATATCTATATAATAACACGCTGGTATGATCATGTTTGATCCCCAATGGACAAAGAGAAAAGGGAGGTCAAAAAAGACTAACTTACCCTTGGGTTTTAATAGAGCCTCAAACAACTAGGCTTACCTCAGAGCTATATAAATACTCCTTGCAGCGGTACAACAAAGTGACATGAACGAAATTCAGGTTTCTATGAGATTAAGACTTGACATGGAATGGATTCTCAAGCAGCCCAGAGGCCAAAACAATTATGAAGCTCTCGTGCTTCTGGGCAAGGCCCTCTTCGGCGGGAACCAATACGATCACTCTCAAACTACGTATCGTTGCGCTGTTGGTCTCAACCCATCAGCCCTGCCAGCTTGGCAAGGGACTTGCTAAACTGTATGAAGCATCTGAAAATTTTGATAAGGTTCTGAAGGCCGAGGTGTATTCCAACAGACAGTACAATCTATGCAACAACGAGCAGCGTAACAATTCAAGAGTTCAACGCAGCGTTCCGGAGTAGCGTTCTTCAAACTTCAGTTTACTCAACGTGCTAGCCTTCAGATTAAATTGCATGTATCATGTCCTTCTTGCATCAGCATCAGTGTTTTCTTTAACCTGAAAACATTTCCAAGTAGGAACTTTCACTAGGGTGGCATTTACTGCAACATCGATGCAAGAGATAAAAATGACAGCCTCACGATGGCTCTTGAGCCCACGCTCGCCGGACTTCTTTTGTTTCACTCCTTGTTTGTGAGCAGAAAACCTTATGCTGATTATATGAAATGAGTGAATTCGTGGAGCAGGGCGTTTCTCTGTGGGAGTTGGGTGGACTGGTCTATGCGCAATGTTTAGATAGTGGCAGTGACTGTGGAGGGGACAAAGGGATAGAGAGCCCAGCGATGGACAAACTGCATGAAACTAGCAAAAGGGAGTTACAAGACTATGCCAAAAATGGAGCTGGCTCTGATACCATGTCAGACCAGGCAGTAACTCCTCAACCAAAAATTGATTCGTGTGTTTATTCCTTCAGGGTGGCCTTATTATATACATGAGGGAGAGATTGTTTAGTTCATCTCCTGATGACTGTTCACAGTACTTATTTATTTATTTACATTATGTTCACCCAATCCTGATAATTAGGTGTCAACAATAACAATGAAAATTCTAATAGTATACTAAATTTTAAATAATAATATATTATAGTTATTAATTTATAATTGAAAATAATATTTAAATTAAACCATTACAACATATCTTTATAACGAATTAAATAGTAAAACTAATGAAATTATAATTTAAAATAATTATAAGAAAATAAATTTAAAATAGATATTAATAGGTTAATTAAGGTTTTTATTAAAAAATTAAATTGGCATATAATAATATAAATATATATATATTATATATATAAATATATATAAACTCCAACACTTTTGAAATGAAAAATAATACAATCATATATATCTATATAGATATATAAACCGATATTATAATAAAATCGAAACTTTAAAAATTATTAACATCACACTATAATAGGATAGCATTGATCCATAGAGAGTGGGGCATTTGATTTATCTATATTGATATACTTTGGTTTCTTTAGCGAAATACATTTAGAGAATGACATTGATTTTTATGAAAATCCAATGAAAATCCAATTGAGCTAGTCCAATTGAGCTAGCTTAGGTGTTACTATGTTTTAATGAAACAAGATCATCTAGTTTGTGGAGCATAAATTTCCATGCTTACCATCATTACAAGCCATGCTTCAATAAAATCTTTAAAATTACAACCAATAACA
>APFE031066653.1:15977-27643 GCA_000404065.3 Pinus taeda
TAAATGGACATTTTGTTTTTTTTTTATCTAACCAAACAAAGTTCCACCTTTATATACTTAGTTTTTGTAATATAATTTTTTTTGAGATAAACCAAAATCTTCTAACATAATTTATTAGATAAATTTTAAATTAATTAAAAAATATTTTTGGACCAATCAAATATAAAAATAAAAATAAAAATTCACGTGGGATATTTTCAAATTCTCATAAATAGAAGTCTAGACTTTGAGAACTTTCTATTTCTTTTTTATATCCCTGAGATTAATGAAAACACTTAAAAGTTTGTTCCCACTCCTCCAAATTACATGAGCTTCAAAAGATGTGATTGTTTAAAACACTAAATCTCTGCCAAACACGTCGAAACGAGATCGAGGTCGTGGGAGAATGTCAACAACAGAGAGGGTCGTCCAATGAGAGGGAGAGTAGGTCAACACCTCATATCCTAAACCCTCCTCACAGATATCTGACCTTTCTCATAATTTCTTGGTCTCTCAAACTGTGGAGGCTTAAGCCCGGGTGCCCTCGACATAGAATCCAAATGCAATCAATCCATCACTCACATGGTAATGTCACTCATCTGGATGGTTAAAAGTCACTGGAATCCGGGTAAAAAATTTTCAAAAAATCTTGTAAAGGCAGTGTTTGAATCGTATTTTTGATGGTGGAAATAGATTCAGCATCATAAAAAAACGTCTAGAAGATCTAAGATTTTGAAGTTTAACAACTATAACTTGGATTTACAAAAATCCTTGCCAGATTTTCTCTAAATATGATCCGAATTTCCATAACTTTCCGGGCAATTCCTCTGCTAGTTAAACTATGGCCTCATTCAGTGGGAAAATACACAACTTGGTCGGGCATATATTCTGAGAAGTACATTGTTTTTTTTACGAAAATCTCACTGAAAAAACTTCCATATAGACTATGAAAACTTTCTATTTCTTTATTTAACAAAAGTAATAGATGATCAACTTATTACCGAATACATATACCAGCACAATAATAATTTAATAAATTAATTCCAAAATAATAAGTGGTAGGGTGTTTACAAACACTTCCTAATAAAACGTCATCCACTCAAAAAAAAAAAAATATAAATTAGTGCGGTCAAATCAACTAAAAAATGACCATTAAATTTCTAATTTACTTTTTCATTAAATAAAATATGAAATGAAAATAAAATATCTCAAAAGGCAATCATAGTTGTGGCCCGATATCTGCCGAGGTACGCATTTGCCAAAAAAATTCCGCGCAGGGTTGCGAGGCTCTTGGTTCTAGACCATATATTCAACATATTCATTGATGCCATTTTCTTCATGTTGTAATTTGTCACCAGGTAGACCACCATGTTCGAAACCAAGCCGACCACTGTTAGTTTCTCGCAGGCCTCGTTTCCTGCACACCCCAAAACAAGTTAAGTCCGCCAATGTAAAATGCACGTACAGCTCCTCTGTAAACAATGAAATAAAATTTACAATTTTTATCTATTATGAAAAGCGTGGTTCTACATGCTCCTGCGGACCTGAGCTCTGAGTCTTTCCTCTTCTCATCTGTAGCTTCCGCCTTCTCTCTATCGGCCACCCATCAAAAGGTTTCAAAGCACAAATTGAAGTGATGACTTATAGAAAAGCTATCATGCGGGTTCAATACGTCGAGGGCGCGCTGATTCGTACGTTTCAGATCTTGGGCTCCAATTCTCTGTTCTTCGATTGCCATGGGTGGCCATCAGGAATGGAATTTGACAAGGCTTATGTTCTCTGTTCTGCCTCTGCCATGGTTCGCCATCAGGAATGGAATTTGACAGGTTTAACGCCCTGAGCTTAAGTTGATTACAAATTCTTTCAATATTATTGGATCAGAAAGACATGCCACGATGCCATGATGGGAGCAGAATAAAAATCAGAGACAAATTAGCTCACAAGGAAGTTCAAATTGAGAGACAACACAAGACAAGTTCAAATTGAGAGACAACACAAGGCAGACAGCATACACAGGAATATTCATAAGAGACGACACTCATAAAGACTATATTAACACAGGAGAAAAACTCATAAACTCATAGACTTTACATTATATTGAAGGTTTTTGCCTTGTTTGCATGCTCAGTTGGAGGCAAATTACAAATTTATAGATGAGGAGGGAAGAATTCTAGATTGTTCCTCAAGTGTAATTCATGGTTGCACAGTGAAATTAGTGGTTGGCGTCAATAGTAACTTTTCAGGGTAGGCGGTGAAGAGAAGACGACTGAAAATCGCTGATTGGGTCAGTAGTTGCATTCTTTGGCTTCACATTTAACATTCTCACATTTGAAGCCAAATGAAGAGTCTTGAATCAAGCCACATCGAGTCCTACCATGCCTCTACATAACACATGTTTATTTCTTGGTAGAATCTTAGTGAGTATATCTCACATTTGAAGCCAAATGAAGAGTCTTGAATCGAGCCACATCGAGTCCTACCATGCCTCTACAGAACGCATATTTATTTCTTGGTAGAATCTTAGTGAGTATATCAACAGAGTTATTATCTGTATGATCTTTTCCAAGGATAATTTTCATTCCTCCAACACATGTCGGATCCAATGGTACCTTAGGTCAATGTGCTTGGTTTTTGAGTGAAATGCTAAGTCTTTTTCCAAGTGAATGGAACTCACACTATCACAATATAGAACATACTTGTCCTGCATTATTCCTATCTTTCCTAGGAATCATTATATCGACAACATTTCTTTACAAGCTTTTATTGCAGCTATGTACTCTCCCTCTGTTGTAGAGAGAGCTACTATACTTTGTAGCCTTGACACCCAAAGTATTGTTGTCCCTCCAAATGTGTACAAATAACCTGTAGTGGACTTTCTAGTGTCCATATCTCCCTCCATACATGCATCTATAAATCCTTGAAGCACAATCTCATTATGACCAAAACATAAACAATAATGACTAGTACCCTTGAGATACCTCAAAAGCCATTTTATTGTTTCCCAATGTTGTTTACGTGGATTGGCAAGGAACCTACTCACTACTCCCACTGAATATGCAATGTCGGGTCGTGTACATACCATGGAATACATCAAGTTTCCAACTACTGAAGCATAAGAAATCTTGCTCATTTATTCCTTCTCCTTGTCATCATTATGACTTAGCTCAGTACTCAGCTTGAAGTGGGCTACAAGGGGTGTACCAACTGGTTTGGCATCCTGCATATTAAACATGTCAAGCACCTTCTTGATATATGTTTCTTGTGACAGCCAAAACCTTTTGTTTTTCCTGTCACACATGATGCTCGTGCTCAATATTTGTTGTGTTGGACCAAAATCTTTCGTTGCAAATTGACTACCCAAAGCTTTCTGCAACCTATTGATCATATTCTTATCATACCGAACAACCAACATGTCATCCACATATAATAATATTACCATATAATTTCCTTCATCATAACTCTCTTGATATAGACATAATAATTAGCTTCCAACCTATCAAAACCGTGTTCCAACATGGATGAATCAAATTTATTATACCATTGCCAAGGTTCATGTATCAATCCATAGAGGCTCTTCTTCAACCCGCAAATTAGGTCTTCTTTTCCTTTTTCTATGAAGCCTTATGGCTGCTCCATATAAATTTATTCCTCTAATTCACAATGAAGGAAAACCATTTTTACATCTAATTGTTCACATTCTAAGTCTAAAGGAACAACAAGATGAGTAATGACTCTAATAGATGACATATTGACAACAGATGACAAAATCTCAGTGAATTCAATACCTTCTTTCTGAGCAAATCCTTTCACCACCAATCTTGCTTTATACCTCTCCCTATTTTCGTCACCTTCATGCTTAATCCTATATACCCAATTTTTTTGTAGGGCCTTTTTACCTTTTGGGAGCTTTACCAATTTCCAATTTTTATTTTCCAGCAAAAAGTTCATTTCTTCCTCCATTTCTTTCTTCCATTCTTTACTATCCTCAACTTTACAAGTCTATTGAAAACAATTAGGCTCACCTTCATCACTTGATAAAATATAGTTTGAAGGAGCATGCCTTTATGAAGGCTTATGAGTCCTAGAAGATCTACAAACCAGTTGTGGTGGTGTGTTATCAGGTTGAATCAAATGTAAAGGTTCCTGCAAGGTTCCTTCTTCTTTGTGTTCATCATTTTCCACTTGCTATCCTTCTTGCTCTTGAATTTGTTTTCCATCTTCTTGCATTGGTGGGATGTTTTCATGCTACTCTTCAAACTTCTCAACAATTTTATTTCCCTCCAACTCACTTACAGACATTTTAAACATCTCTAACTCATTAAATATAATGTACCTTCTTCTTATAACATTATGTTTGACTGGATCCCATAGATGATAACCAAATTCTTCATCTACATATCCTAGAAAAATTCATTTCATATATTTATCATCTAGCTTAGTTCTATTTTCTTTGGGAATATGTAAAAATATTTCACATCCAAAGATTTTCAAATGAGAATAATTCAAATTCTTACCAGTCCAAACTTCTTCAGGAATATCGCCATCCAAGGCTGTAGTACGAGATCGATTCATAAGGTAACAAGTTGTCCTTATTTCTTCTACCCAAAAATGCTTCTCCAATCTAGAATTCGACAACACACTCCTTAATTTCTCCATAATGGTTTGATTCATCCTTTCTGTAACACCATTATGATGAGGATTACGAGGCACACTCTTCTCATGCTTTCTACCAAACTTATCACAATATTTCTTGAATGCATTTCAGCAATATTAGCCAATGTTATATGTTCTTAGACACGAGCAATTTGTTAGTTTCTCTTTCAACAACATGAAAATTTTGAAATATTTCAAACATTTCACTTTTATTTTTCATAGGGTAGGCCCAAACCTTCATGGATACATCACCTATAAATGTTACAAAATATGATGCTCCTCCTAATGACCTAATGTTATTAGACCCAAATACATGTTAGTGTATCAACTTTAACAAATTTGTATTTCTGTCATTACCTCCTCTAAGGAATGAACCCTTGTTTATCTACCATATATGCAATTCTCGCAAATATTAATATTATAGGGTTTCAAGCCTGGCAGTAAATTTTTCCAAACAAGGATTTTTAAGCCCTTCTCGCTCATGTGACCCACATGTTTATGCCACAAATCTGCCGAATTTCCTTCTTTTGTAATAGTAGCCAAATCTGATTTTCCAATCATTGCCTTCAATGTATATAATGTTCATGTCTTGGGTCCTCTGGCCACAAAAAATGCTCCTTTGCTAATTTTCTAGCCTCCTTTACCAAAGCTTGTGTAATAGCCTTTATCATCTAGCCATCCCATAGAGATAAATCTCATGCACATTTCTTATACATTCCCGACCTATTTCAACAATATATTTTGTCCATCCTTCATCTTGATCTCGACATCTCCCACTCCAAAAATACTACAAAAATGATTGTTCCTCAAATGCACTCTACCATAATCATCGTAATCATATGCAACAAAACTATCTCTACATGGGGTCATATGGTGAGATGCCTGAGATTCAAGGATCCAATCAAAGCTAATGCTAGATACATATAAACATTCATCCTCTACTGAAACAATAAATAACACATCACCATCTATGACTACAACAATAGTCTCAACTTCATTTGTGTGGGATGACATGTGATTTGTACTGGACGGTTTCTGGTCCTTTTGGCCTTTCTTCTAGACATGACATTATTTATTCATGTGCCTGGGTTTGCCACAATGAAAGTAGATGAGCCTGACCCTCGTTAATTTCAACTGACCTCTTGATCTTGATCACCCTTGCCGGTCTCGATCAATTTTCCTATGATGATCAGCTAGAGCTAGAGCTTCTCCCCCATGGTTTTATGCAATTGACTTGCATCATATCTCCTCATTCATTAAACTGTAGCTGACATCATCAAACTTTAGAGTTCTTGCAGGTGTTGAAGTGTTCATAGCTACAATTAATTTTTCCAAGTTGTCTCACATAGAACACATTAACAAGATAGCTCTAATTTCATCATCTAGAATGATTTTAACATAGGCAAGCTAACTAGTAATAATATTGAATTCATTCAAGTGCTTACAAACTGAAACACTCTCCTTCATCTTGAGATTATAAATTTTCTTCATCAAGAACACTTTGTTTGATTTCGTGTTCTTCTCATATAGATCATGGATTTTTTTCCATAATCCTTCTGTCGCCTTTTCTCCAGTGACATTGAAATACACATTCTTTGATAGATATTGGTGGATTGTAGTAATTGCCTTTCTATCTAGCTTATTCCATTATTCATTCATCATCGATAAGGGTTTCTTTTCCACACCTTCAATCACAAAATACTAATAGGGAAAGATTAATCCCGCTCAACCTCTCCTATAAATTAATGTTATTGTCTCCATTCTCCATAAAATTCAAGCTCCAAAAAAATATCAAAAACACCACCTTTGACGTGATAGACTTTATCTATTAAACCTTATTGACTTTTAAATGAAAAAGCCAAAAAATTATCTCGTTTTAATAAAAATTTATATTTTGATGTCTCTCCATTTTTTTTTAATATATATCTGGCTTACATTTTCTCTCCTTCCTTATGCTTATGAATGACTTGATCGGCTAGGTTTTCGTACAAATAACCAATATTCTCTTTAAATATTTAGCAAAAAACAATGCACTTTCACCCCCCAAATGTTAGAAAAAAATGCATTACATAGTCGTAACGTTGGTTTAACAAAATATGCAATCCCTTTAAAAGAACTTCCAACACATTATATGTGAAGCACACTCTAAAATGGCCGAAAACTTTTAAATTTTAAGAAAAGATACCAAACTGTAAATCGAATGAATGCTTCTCAGTTTTTCTTACATGGAAGAAGCATGGACAAAGTTCTTGCAGTTGCAGATAATTAATATCAAGACTTTTTCTAGATTGTTGCAGGGGAACGCTCTTCAGGACGACGGTTTCCACCGTGAGGCCGACGGGAATCCAAACAACTGTATGCACAAGAATCCAACACAGTCACGCATCTACATTAACAACAACGTCTTCGGGAAGCACAAGCTATGTCTGACATTGACTCTAAAGGATGATGTCCAACAACAATGGAATGTAGTGAAGAAGAGACGTTAGAGAGGGGTGAGGCAAAGATCGTGCGGACAAATGGGCCACTAATATTCGAGAACCAAGCTTTGATACCAGTTGATGGTAGCAAAATAAAAAACAGAGACAAATTAGCCCACAAACAGTTTAAAATTGAGAGATAATACAAGGCAGACAACACAAATAGCAATACTAAGCAGAGATAGCACTAAGAAGGCTACATTAAAAATGATAAAAACTCACGGATTTTATATTACATTGAAGTCCTTTGCCTTGCTTGCATGTTCAGGTTGAAAAAAAAATCAGGTTAAGGAAACTTACAAATTTATAAATGAGAAAGGAAAAGTTCTAGATTTTTTTTCATGTGAAATTCATAATTGCACAGTGAAGTTAAAGGCCTAGGCCATAACTTTCAGAGTAGGCAGTGAAGAAAAGACCGTTGAAGACGACTAACTGTGTGTCAGTGTCGGCTACGTTCTTTGGCTTCACATTTAACAATGGAGTTGTCTTTAGTGTGACTCTTTGGACCTTTGGTGCTGGAATCCGGTGGAAAAATTTGAGGTTAAATCTTGATTTGTCGGCCGAAAAATTTGAGGTTAAATCTTGATTTGTGTTATTTAAACTGGTTTTTTAAATGCATGTTTGGATTCAGCGCCCTGAAAAACCTTTTGGATGCTTTGATTGTGCAGGGACATGACAACACAAAGGGGGGTTTTAAGACAATATTTAACGCAATATTTGGGTAAATTGTCTTAACTTGAGACAAAAGAAAACTTGTCTATTGTCTTAAATATTGTCTTTAAGCGGGTGTCTCAAATTAAATTGTCTTAAAATATTGTCTCTATAAAGACAATATATAATACAAGCATTTTTGTTTCTCTAAAGACAATTTCATTTTTGTCTCTTTAGAGACAATAGTTGGAATTAAAGACATATTGCCTTTAAAAAGACAATGTCTTTGATCTTAACTATTGTCTCTCGAGAGACAATAAAAAATTACATTCAAAGATAATACCTGATCACTTTTGTCTCTTTAGAGGCAATATAAAATAGTGAATCTAGAAAAATATCTCACCATTGAAATAAACCAATATTAAAATATTTAATTAAAAATAAATTACAATATCATTGATTAATTCATATTAGGACACAGTGGAATCGAACCACCAACCTCCTGCTTATAAAGCAGATGCTCTACCATTGAGTTAGAACCCTTTAAAGAATTATGTGTGAATTATGGTAGTCCTTGAAATTGCATATATAGGCATTGATTTTAAAACTAGCAATTGCATTGAGAAGTGCAAAGGAACGGTGATAAAAGTGGGAATGTGGAAGCCAAGAAGCAAGTGAAATATATGGAAAGTGCAATTACATAAAACTCAAAGACACCATATCAATCCATTTTACTCCACTTTTCTTGCCCAATAAAAGTTTTGGAGTACCTATTCCATCATTTTATAGGCTACTTGAAAATAGAAAAAAAAAAAAGACACAAAAACCAATGTGACCTGCAGCTAGAAATTTATCAACAATTGCAATCTTCTTGGAAGGTAGTAGGTCAATATTACTCCAAGCTTGAACTTTTCTTTTTTAGAACTTAGCTACTATCCATCTCCAACAACCAAACACTGAAAAACTACAACTGAAACACTATTTACTGAAGGCCTTGCCCAAATAAGAAATAGTCTCCCCAAGAGTCATAAGATTTCATTTATGATTCAGCCAAGTAGGGGATTCATCTTGGCCAAAACGAAACCCTGATTTTTCCTTTCTAACAACTACTCTTGCTCCTTTTGCAAAAATGTCCCAGTAAAAATTAGTACCTTCCATAAATTGTTGAATCAACGAATGTGTTAAATTTGAACCATCTGCAAAGTGGAAATTTGGGTATAGTACAATACAAATCCTGAAATTTGATATCATATTGATAACTTATGTAAAGGAAATAATGAAAATATTTTACAATTGAAGTTTCTGAGGCTGAATTTCAATTCTTGAACACCTTTATTAAAGGTAATAATACTTCAATATTTTCTCCAAAGAATATCTAAAATTAAAATAATGAGGTGGAGATTTCAAGTCACCTTTAAACTGGCATTCATCACTCATTCCAGCGATTAAAATGGTCTATATATCAATGCATGTTTTGTACATAGTAAAAGTGGCCAGCTTTTACGAGCTCTTTTTGGTGGACAAATTCTTGAACTAGTCGAGTGATCTTACAAGGGTGTGAAAGGCTTGACCTAACACTCAATCCATTCCCTGCATCCCATCAACATCTAGCACCATTTTGTGATATTTCTTCAAGAAGGTGTCTAATCTTGCAAAAGCTAAATACCTTCCTAAGGTTGTATCTAGATACAACAAATCTTGTTTCTCTTTGCTTTTGTGTTCGACAAAGAGAAGCAAAGAAACAAAATTTAGAAAAAACTATATTCTATAATGGTAATTGTGTCCTCCATCTCCAGGTAACAAGATACTACAAATAAAAGAGAACAGTGGGGCATGAAACTAGATCACAATAGTGATTGCCAACACCAAGGCTAGCACTACCAAGAAAATACAATTTTACATTACCTGTGTCTTCTCAGAAAGACTGGGTGGGCTTTGGGGATGCTAATAGAGGTCTCTAACAACATCTCACTAGACAAAATCCAGATGCAACAATCATGCACAAAACAAGTAAAACAAAACAGTTCAACAAGCTCACTTATATGCATTACTGGTAGTGAAGTAGCATCTCAATTTAAACATACCATCCCTTTAACAAGCTCCATTTGACCCCTCCTAAACATATTCTCCAACAACGACTGCAGGTTCACAAAGGAAATGAAGATACCATGAGGGAGAAAATATATTGCTCCTCACCAAATCATTAACACACAAGCTAAAATCAACAATGCAATTTTGCATAATTAACTTCTTGTATTCTTCTAAAGTGAACACTATTCAATCATAGATTTTTACCTCAATGAAAAATACATGAACCCATTGGCCCTTAATAGTCCTATTAAAACCACCACTCAAACCACCACATAGAGCACAATTCATATCACAACCAACCATACCATGGTTAGCTACATTTGGACACCTCATGCCTTGGAGTTGGTATTGCCAGTTTAAATCTTCACATGGCTGACAATACCATCCTCCAAAAGAATTCCTTAAAATACCATAGTAATCTTGGTGAACTGCTACCTGCAATATAATGTTGACATGAAAATTTTAAGATACCCACTATAATCCACTGTAACAATAGTGTAGTAAATAGAGAGATAAAAATAAAATAGTGGAAGAAATAGCTAGATTACCGAGTAGTAATTGTAAACACAAATCGTGTTTGATCGAGTAGATTCTGGCAATCTACAAATATTGCACAAAAGAGATTCTTCTCTTGGTGAGATAGATGACACCTAGTAATAATCAAAATGCCTTTCCAATGTAACTTTTGCAACAAGGGGCCGGGACATTGTCTCTTTAGCCCACAACATTGTCTGAGAAGAAGATCTTGGGCATCCAACAATAATGTTCTCTTTATACAATCAGATAAATATTACCGGACAACTAAATGTATCAAAAGCATGTTGAAGAATCGTGTGCTAAGCAAGTTCTCTGATAAAAAAGTTTTAACAGAGTTAAAACTGCCATTCACTGAAATTTAAATAGAAACCAAGAACAAAGACTTCTAAAAAAAATCTCAAATTTAGATGATTCAGGGTTAGGTCAAAACATGCATCTTATTTAACGCACTGCAGAACTAACATTTTGGATGCAATGGAGTCATCAAAGATGGGGTCAATGGTTTCTGAACATAGTTATTAATTTATGAAACAAACAAACAATGCATATTTACTGTTTTCCTAGGCACTTATAATTTTATTTTATGAAACGAACAAATAGCATACATTTACCATTTTCATAGGCACTTGTGTATGCCTAAAATCTTAATAACTGCCACTGCTCCTACATGACACAATTATTTGATATTGACCACTTCACATTTAAAAAAATATGATATTCAATTAAGACATGCCATAATTTTGTTCATGACAGAAATGCCACTTAAAAATGAATAAATATTTTGTAAAATACATTCTTCAATATCAAACCATATAATCCATTGCCCACTATTCTGTGGCATTAGATCAGTGCTGGGATAGGCATGACTTCAAGTAAACCTCAACTGTCTTAGTTGAAATAGAGAACCAACTGCACCATAGAATCTTAACTATCAATCAAAGACAAAGTACAAGGTTTAGTCCCTATGCTATAACTAGCTAGAAAACAATATCGTTAAAGCCCCTCCCTCTCGAATATTATTATCTACAGATGATACAAACAAATTTGAGATATTCTTGGCCCTCAGATGTGTTTTAAGTTCCTCCTTATTTGCTGCTAACGAACAATAATATGGGTTTTAGCAATTTACACCACATTGTTGTGTGTTTGATGATGATCCCATGTTTTTTGTGAAAGGATCTATCCTCACCCAAAGCAAGGAGAATATGGACACAAGAAGAATTGACCAAACAATAACTATTGTTGGTGTCTAGTTTTGGTGACCCATTAATCCCT
>APFE031066653.1:36628-64809 GCA_000404065.3 Pinus taeda
GAGTGATCCCAAAACTAGCGAAGGATTTCATGACTCTGTATATCAAAGAGAGGAGCATTATGAACTTGCTTCAATGGTTGAAACTCAGGATATTGAAGAAACCATATTTCAAAAGAAAAATGATGGCTCTCCTGATGCAGTTTGGATGAAAGTGCAAAATCCTGAACACGTAGATATGTCCAATGAACTTCAAGGAACATATGAGAACATTCAAGCTTCAGAGGATGAAGTGCATCAAGACAACTTTTCAAACAATGGAAATGAGTTTTATAACCTCAATGAGTTGTATCATTCAACTCCTCATCCTCTGAAGCTTGAATGTTCTCATATGTTCCTTGAAGTTCATTGGACATATCTACGTGTTCAGGATTTTGCACTTTCATCCAAACTGCATCAGGAGAGCCATCATTTTTCTTTTGAAATATGGTTTCTTCAATATCCTGAGTTTCAACCATTGAAGCAAGTTCATAATGCTCCTCTCTTTGATATACAGAGTCATGAAATCCTTCGCTAGTTTTGGGATCACTCAATTTATCTTCTTAAGCTTCACCATTAACCAGTGAGATGTGACTTTGCTGAACATCATTAAGAACTAAAAGATCCTCTTCACTACATTCCCCAGTCTTTTGACCTTCACTATATGATGCCAGCTATGACAAATTTTCTAGAGACAAAGCCTTTGGTAGGAGTTCGAATTGATGAGCACCATTCAAATTGTTTGCATCAAATTGAAGCTTATTTTTTAATTCTAGAGTGTTGCCATAATCCATTGATTCACCTTCATAAGCTTCATTCTCGTAAATATATTGGCTTTCATCTTCCTCCTTTTGAGGACCAATCAACTCATCAAGGCCAAAACACACTGTGCTTTTTTTTGAAAAATGAGACTTGATTTCATGAGCTTCATCCTTCACATCCTCTTGAGCTTCCTCATTGTAGTTCTTAGGAGATGCAGTTTCTTGAGCATTCTGAGTTTCACTCTTGGAAAACTGTTCAATTTTCTCTTCTTTTTCAACTACAGAGACCTGATACCCTTTAGTGGTTTTTGAATCATTCAATTCATCCTCTAAACCTTCATCATTAAAAAGTGATATGGGATTTTCCTGAAGATACTCTTTACTGCATTCTTCATCGACTTGAGCTTCACTATTTGATGCCTACTGCACTAGACCTTCTAGAACTTGATCCTCTACTAAAAAATCACCTTTTTGCTTACCTCCAACTGAATCCGCAATCTGTTCTTCATCAGTAGTTTCTTCAGCGATGTCCAAATCATGTGATTCATCTTCATTATCTATGTCTCCTAGTAGTGGACTATTTTCCAAATCTACATTTGAAACTGGAATCTTCTCTTCCACATCACAATGTCAAAGCTCTGGCTTTTTGGATGTAGTACTATATTCCAGTCTGAAAAAAGTGAGTAAACAGAGAGATATATTATATTCGTCAGTAACCTCAGGGGTCTTCAATGAAGTATTTAAGTGGGGCATTTCCTGCTTACAAGCCTCTTTTGTAAGACTCTCTAGGAGTTTGTCTGGTACAGAATCATCCATTCCTAAACAAAGAAACATATGATTAGTGTCTGTAGGTTTGGTCTTGTTTAAAAGAGTACAAGAGTCATTTCATCAGAGGGAAAAACACATCAGTACTATCATTACTGAGACAATCCATCTTTTATTTGGAACAAAATCATACATACCTTAATGAGGGAACACATTGTTACAGTCTACAAAATCGATTGAAATGTCAGACTCTCTTTCAAGAATAGAATCAGTTATACTTGAACAAGGGAACATATAATTATTATCTGGAAGCTTGGCTCGATTAATTTGTTCTAGAATTATTGTAGCAGAGCATTAGTGGCTGGGTTGTGTTTGATGGAGTAAAAAGACTTATAAATGTGGAGAAAACACATCATTACTCTAAATATGGAGGAAACCCATCTTATTTCTTGAATAATAATACCTAAACAGGGGAACAAATCAATAATGTCTTCATAATTGATTTTAGTGTGAATAGTCTCCTCAGCTGTGACTACTGTTTCAAGAACAGATTCATCCATACCTAAACAAGGAACACATCATTACTGTCAGTAAGGTTGGGTTTGTTTAATGGAGTACTAAAATCATTATAGCAGAGGGAACACATCATTAATATTAATACTAGGGGAACTAGAACAGAGTCAAGGCATACTCGAACTAGTGAACATATCAATACTGCCTTCAAAATTGTTTGAAGAATAAAAAATGTCCTCAGCTGTGTCTGGTTCTATTTCATTATAATTGCATGGACAACTTAATTGATCCCTTGAAGTGTCGCTCTCTATTTGTGTGTGGACATGAATCCCATCAACCTTGTAATTAGATGACTCACCTGCATGTTGGGAAACACTAGGCATTGGCTCAGACATACTACATACACTGTCCACTTTTGAACCATACAATTCATCAAGTCCATAAAACTATTTGTCATTGTCTGAATTATGAAATTTGTCTTCATGAACTTCATCCTTAGTAGCTGAGTTATGAGGTTGCAGACAAACATCTGAAACTCGAATATTCTCATAAGCTTCTTGAGGTTCATCGTATGATGAATGAATCTGTTGATGATCTCCAACTTTCAAAGAAACTGAATCAGACAACATGGGACAACCATCATTTTGGCTACTGTTATAATTCTTATGTGATCTTCGTTCTTCATCATCGTGAGTTTCATTTTTGGAAACCTGTTCAATTTTCTCTTCTTTTTCAACTACATGATCTTAATATCTTTCAATTGCTTCTGAATTCTTAAACCCATACTTGTGAGTTTCATTATTAACAAGTGATATGGGATTTTCCTGAACAGAAGTAGTTGAAATGTATTGTATGGTGCATTCTTCACCATTTGAACTAAACTGGATGATGCTTGTTGTGGAAAAATTTCTAGAGCTTGCTTCTAATGGAGAAGTTCAGATCGATCACCCTCATTCCAATTACCTGCATTAACAATCATGTTCATTCAAATTCTTGGTTACTGCTGAAATCCATTAATTCAACTTTATGAGATTTAAGTAAGATAAAGTCCACTCACATTCTTCATTATTGTCTAGTTCATCTTTAATAACAAACTTGTTATTTTTCAAACTAATCAATTCTCATCAGTTTAATACTTTACTAGCACATGGCCATTTTGCATCCCTGCAATGGAATCTTCAGTCTTCTCTTCATTGACAATTTCTTTGGCAATGTTGAAGTCATGCGATTCATCTCCATCATCCATATCAGCAAGAAATGGATTATCAATTTGCAAATCTATATTGAAATTGGAAGCTTCTCTTCCACACCATATATTTCATTACTTAAGAAGCAAGTAATTAATATGAAGACAAACATCTAAAACTGGGCTCTTCTCTTTTACATCACTCTGGTCAATTAATAATTTTGTTTATTCAAATTCTTGGTTGCAGCTGAAATCTATTGATCCAATTTGATGGGATTTTTCAAGTAAATCAGTTTAAACCCCAACTGAACATAGTTGTCCAGTGAAATCCCAAGACCAGTTCAAGACTATGTTGTTATATATTTGGTTTAACCTTCAATCCTATTATTAGCAAAGCTTGCTGATATTACATAAATAATTCAAATACCTGGTCAATTGGGATCAACATAGGGGACCGAGTGAACACGCTTTTCATCTCCACTACCGTGACTTGCACATGCTCAAGGGAGACATCTTGAAACTTCCCAGACGGAAAGTGTGTCATAAACCCAGTATTGAATCCATTTGCCAATTCAAAAACAAATTTTAAATAATAAAAAATTATAACCTTAACCATAACCATAATCTTATAACCAAAATTAAAAATCAAAACATAAATAATTAATCTAAAGCACATAAAAATCAGTTTTCGGAATTTCTATCATGACATAGTCTATAAGATCCTATGATACTAACTGATTTGAATTTAGTCATTTGTGTAGTGTCGATACTCATGCCCAACGAGACCATTATCGACCATGCTTTGATTTATAACTAATAATGGCCCATCTGAAAAGCTATTACCCCTATTTTTTATTAATGGGTGTCACCATATCAATATTATTGAAAGAAGTCGACACTATGAGATAAACATTCATTTATGGTTGCTGGATAATTGAGTCTAAAATAATGCAAAGAAAACTAGGCTTATGGAAACAATTTTGAAAAGGCTGCCATTGGCAGATTTGAAATAATTTTCAAATGGAAAATCTGTGAAAAAGACTCAGAAGTGACTCCACCTCATCTAATAGTAATTTCAAGTGGTCAACAACTATTTTAGTTCAACATAGAGTCCCATGCCTAAATTTATTAGGCTAAGGCTTTTGGCAAAGCAAAATGAAAACTAAGATGCATTGAAAATGATAGGATGGGATGAGATTAAGTCAAGTGAGTTGAGTTGAAAGGTCAAATAACATAGAAAATAAAATTGAGCTATAAACAAATTGAAGCAATCCATGCTTGAAAACTTTTGCAAAGTTGTGTTGCTGTTGTAAAGATCTATGCAAAGAATGAAGCAAAACTATTTAAAACAAACATTAAAAATGACAATTACTTTATAACCATTTTCCTTATTGAGAGAACCATACAAACCAAAGCGAAAATATTGCTATATATATTTGTCACAGATATTACATAATCAACTTCATACGAAAGTAAAATTTAAATAAAATATAGAAAGCCTAATATCAAATGGTTACTAGTCTAACCACAAACTTCCAGCAATCACCATAAGGGCATTTGAAGTTTTAACGTAATTGCTTGCTATCCACAATATTAATTACAAGATGTAGCTAAATTGCGATAAAGGCCAAGGAAGCAAGAGCATGCGTAGATTTCACTGAGAAATGATTTAACACAACTATTTAAATGCCTATTAATATACAAGAATTTTCCTTAATGAGTCAACCATGGAAGCCAAAGCCAGAACATTGCAATAGATATTTGTCACAAATGACTTGCACATGCTTGGGGGAGACATCTTGAAACTCCCCAGAAACCTGCCAAAAGGCATTACAATTATAATTACAATTAAATCCATACAGGCTAAATTGATTGTAAATAGTAGCCCACATTTCAGGTCCCAATTCCAACCAAAGATGTAGCTAAAGGAGAATGACAGTGCAGTTTTCTTAGAAGTTATGAGAAGAGGAATTGGAGTTTGAGGATCTGTCTTGAAGTGGTAACTGAATCGATCTCCTCCCCTCGCCCATGCATCTGCCACTGCATCATCGCTTCTGCCCTTTATTGTCTGTCATCTCTTCCACCACGAGTGTAATTGAACTCATTCTCTAAATAATCAACATCGTCTTCTTCCTCGTCACCTTCCACTCTTGGAATCCTTGTGGAAAACACCCAATATTAAATAAATCTATTAGTTACTACCCAGATGCTGCTAAGCAGACAACCAACTAGACTAAAATTCCCATAATCCAGAGATTCTGAAAAATGCCACCATCATTTGTGCAGAATATCCTTTGTTCAATGTGGGGCTTCCATGACTTGCTAAACACCAAAACACCAAAAAGCAAAAATATATATGTTGACCTTTGTGTCTCTTGTATTTTGTCTTGCATTGAGCACAACACTGGTTTCCATCCTTACTCTCATATTCATATCAAGGCCTACAAACTGGGAATCCACACTCATTGCACGCCACAAAGAACAACCCATTTGTTGTCACACCAACATTATCTCCATAGATCTAGAATACTTGGCCACTCAAGTGCTTCAAAGGCTTCACCTACACACCAATAAACACAATCTCAATTACACAAACCAAACAAACAAAAGTTGAAAAATCAAATCTACAACTTGGGCCACTCTTCTCTGCGCTGCTCTGCTGAATCAGAGAGACCATTGATAGCCTAATATAGGATCATGTTAGGGTTGTGACCTAGTCAACCATTCATCAGCCTTTAAGTGATGGGATTTGAGTCTGTAAATCCTGTAAGCTTGCATCGTATTAGCATTATTATTTAATACCAAAAGAGAAGGCTGATTGAGCTATTTCGTGTGCTCATGATAATTGTTCCATTCTCATTAAATTGCACTCTCAACTTATTGTGTTTATTTTTATTTTGTTTTAAGTCTTAGCTCAGTTCAGCTTGGACTTTTGGGAACTCAACTGCCATAATTTTGCTAAGGTATTATCGCACCAAAGATCAATGCAATGTCATTTCTCAATTGCACTCCGAAGCCCAATCCCTATCAAGGGTTCTCTAGAACAAGTTATAATGTAGGGTTGTTTTCAACCGAAAATACGAAATGGGTACTAAGATAAAACTAAAATGAAATGTCCCAAGTAATATATTTTCAGATCTAGGTCCAAAATTTGCCATCCAGCATTACTTCTGGTCAATACCTAACCTAAAAACTGGAAACCGGGGCCAGATATGTTCCAAAACAGTGGAAGAAAAACCTCAAACTCTACAGAAGCAGCAGAGGGCTTAATGTTGTTCTGCTAAGTTTCCCATTGCTCTGATCTTTAAAAGTAAAAGAAATCATAGGAGTCCCACATCTATTAATAATCTAAGCTTAATTCCTTATGCAAATCCAAAAGGATACAAGCCCAAATTCTGGATCTAAAAGAGAAAAAAATAAATTCTAGAAACTTACACCAATCTCTGCGTCGTGGTGAATTAAAACCAACTAATTCCTCTTGTGGGAACCTGCAATCATACCAGCGCTGGCGTCCATAGTGTGACTATTGGGTTAATCCCCCGATCTGAATGCTTTTGTTTTATGAAATCTCAATGCTTTTGTTTTATGCAATCTCAGTCAATGTTTGAAAAAAATAAAAAATTTTGCAGTGGTGGGTAGAACCCATATCCACATTGTGCTCAACAACCCGAACTCTACACCAAACTGTGCATAACCCTTAGACCCCTTCTATTCCCAATACCACTTCATAAAATGAACCAAAAATATGTCCGAGGCTTCTCGTGAATTAGAAAAACAATTTAAAAACCCATAAAATTTAGGCTCTTCGCTCGCGGGTCCGCAAATCTAGCTCATTAATGATTTTGTATATGATTATTGAGATTAATTATAGCTTTAATTTACATGTTTTAAGAAAGAAATTATATATTAATAAATTTGTTAAATTAGCCCTATTAAAAAGATTAAAATATAAAAATATATGTTTTATTTTGTATTCTAAATTATGATTATAGTTAATATATGAAAAGTTAACTCATTTGAATTTTATGAATTAAATCATAATTTTGATTAATATGGGATAATTATACATAAAAGAAATAAAAAGTAAGTCATGTTTTTTTTTTTTTTTCAATCATGCTTTTATTAAATATGTCATATTTTCAATCATGTTTTTACCAAACATGTCATATTTGTAATTGAATTTTGATTAGTATGGATAATTATACATTTAATCTTTTAAAAAAATAAACCATACTATAATTTTTATTTTCAATCATGTTTTTACCAAACCTTTCATATTTTCAATTATGTTTTTACCAAACATCTCATATTTGTATTTGAGATTTATTGGCAAACACTTTTTTGAGATTAGCTCATAGCCCTAACTAATGTTTTATATTTTCATCTACAACCTTCTTGTAAAGTTGTGAACACCGTATCCCATTAATTTTAGGTTGTAATTTTAGTTAGCACACTCTACTTGTGTATTAAAGGTTTTAAGGATATACACATTATATTCTTCATTTTAGACCATAACGATCATTAATATGTCAAATTTACATAAAACCCTATTAATAAGTCAAAAAACCATGCTAAAAACACTTATCATAATCTCGTTTTAGGTTACAACCCTAGCCAACACATTGGCATTGAATATAAAACATTTTTGTAAATTTATATCAAAAATATTAATTAATATAAAAAATTTATAAAACTCCATTATTAAAACAATTATAATAGTTCTTTATTTTTAAGTCACAACCCTAACCAACACATTCGAATTGCATATAAAATGTCATTATAGATTCATTAGCAAAATGGGTGGAGAGGATAACATCCCAGTGTGCCAATTACTAGGTCATTCTACTAGGAGACAAAGAGATTTGAAATCAAGGCCCCTTCCTAAATAAAGTAATGTTTAACTAAGTGAGCTAGTGCTAGTTGTAAGACAATAGAATAAGGACTCAACCAATTGAGTTAACCCTCAAGGTTACCTTCTCCCTTCTTCGGGATCGTCGTTGGCTTATTCACTGGCTGGAAGGTTCGCAAGGTTAGACCCTCCCCTCGCTACTTACTCTAGGGGAGGGGGGACCTGAGTGGTTAAGACAGGACATTAACTCCCTCTCCACCTAAGTTCAATTCCTTGAAATGACATGTTAAGCATGTTGTGATGAGGTTAGACGAATAGGCGGCCCCAGGGAGTTATTATGTTTGCGGTCAATACGAGACGTCCCAACTCTTGTTAAGTCATATCTTCTTGGTATATTCATCTTATAGGCAGATCGGATATACTCTTAGTGGTATAGTGGCAGTTGGAAGGTTTAATCCTAAGGCTAGCCTAGATCACACCAATGAGTTACCGATCCACTGTGGTTAAAGAAAAACAAGCATCATCATTATGAATTACCCTCAATCAAGGTGAGAGTCGAGAGGAGGAGCAAGGTGGGATTCGCACCACTGCCACACAGTTATTGAAGGTATAGTGAGGGTGGTGGCATGGCCACCCCCACACAAGCCTTATCTTGCATAAGATGTCAAGGCAATTAAGTCACAGAGGGAGAGGGTATTCTATGTATTTGGATTTGAATTTGTTTAGACTTGTAGCAACTGGAAAACTTATTTCTTCTGCAAGCTTTCAGTGGCATAGGCATCTCTTCAGGGAAGTTCTCGGAAATGGAAGTTGTACCCAGGCTCAGGAAGTTGAAGGTGTGATGCCTCCTCTCCTTCTCAGTCCTTCCTTGTATGTTAAGATTGTTTTCCCTATGAATTCAATGGTTTTTGTGATATATATGTTTTGTATATGGTTGGGGATGGTCGGTCCAGACATGACATTATGGACTAATGCAGAGTTTAGCCCTCCTATGAATGGATGGGATGGGATTCACCCTCTTTCCTGCATATCGGGGGTCAGGAGGCCTCTCGACGAGAAGCCTCTGATTGATTTTAGTAATCTCGACTACACAAGAGCTTGGAAACCTTGGGATATGAATACTTCCTGGTTTTTTATAGAAGACAAGATAGAGCCTTATGTTTCTAACTCTACTTCCATGCAATTTATGAGAAAGGAAATTTGTGACTAGTTTATGGGTGATATTTCTTATTCTCATGAGGAATTCATGCACTAGACATAAAAGAACCTTCAAGAGAATTGGGATGGGTTTGTAATTCAAATCCATGAAGATAATGAGGATATGTTCCTTAAAGTGAGGATTAATGGTTTTCTTTGTTGTCTTTATGTTCCTGTAGATCCTACAGGCTCCTTAATTAGATTGATTTGTAGGCTCATCCATCTTCGACATCCTCCCAATCGCCTTTTTGTTGTTCGCATTGCGTGACTTGTAAGTCGGAGCCCCGCCTTATTGGTACATTTTAATTCTCCATACAACAATAATCAATCGAAGTTCATGGCTCACCCAACCACATACCATGGTCATGCTCATAATGCAAGTTGGCGGTGACATCAAGGCTGAGGCCGTGGGAGTGGGAAATCTTGTGCTAACAGATGTCAAGGACATGGGACAAGAACTTGATTCATATTAACATATTCCAGAGCATATAGAACTAATACCCACCCCCATGCCCACCACACGATTGATGAATGGGAAGTAAAGGTTGTTAACCAGGTCAACGACCAGTCTTGGAGGAGTTGGGGGACATGAATCCAGACCCAGGCCATACCTGTGGTTGCTGCTCTTAGTATCAACAATCTTTATTTATATTTTGCTTTATGAAGACCCTTCTAGCGAAGGCTTTGATAATGAGTATTATAAGAATTTCAAGTCCTACAGATGAAATTCAAGAAATTCATAAGGAATTCCAGTTAATTCAACACCAAATCCAACAAGAAAATGCTTTCCTTGCATGCATAGAGAAACATATCCTCTGCTTGCCTCAAACTAAGTTGTCGGGCTCCAACGCCAAAGACCTGACACTAGTTAAATCTTTTGATGATTAGCTTGGGCATTATATGAGTATGGTTATTTTGTTGTTTTAGTAAAGATTAAAGAAATATTAATAATATTCAATATCGACTAATACAAAAACCAAACTCATGGAGTTATGTACTCTATGGTATGTACAAGTATTATTACACCAGAATGTCACGACTAATCACCAATGAACTTATTTACCAAGGCCCCTTAAGATTGTGGTAAAAACTTAGCGGGAAGAATTAAAGTGGAACTTCAAAGTTTAATTTGTTTTATTGTGACTAGGTTACTAGGTTAGGTAGGAGGCTCCATATGAGATCCTGACAACAATATCAATGAATTTGACTGAATAACTATCTCTTTCACCATGTTTCCCAATTTAGGCTCTAAATTTCGTCGAGGCCTAATTAAACCCTAGTAGTCCATTACAAACTTTCGGACCTATCAGCATCAGCTCTAATGTTCAGAGGAAGATATTGTTGCAGTAGTAGCTGAAGAGATGACCATGGCATGGAAGCAAAGGGTTTCAAGAAACAAAGAACTGATACCTAGTAACATATTTAATTATATATATCCAGTTGCCACATATGAACAATCACAATCGAAAGATTAAAGAAATATTAATAATATTCGATACCAACAAATTCAAAAACCAAACTCATGGAGTTATGTACTCTATGGTATGTACAAGTATTATTACACTAGAATGTCATGACTAATCACCGAAGGACCTATTTTATCAAGGTCCCTTAAGATTGTGGTAAGAACTTAGCTGGAATAATTAAAGTGGAACTTCAAAGTTTAATTTGTGTTACTGTGACTAGGTTAGGTGTGATTAGGTTAGGTAGGAGGTGCCATCTAGATCCAGATAGCAATATCAACGGATTTGACCAAACAACTATCTCTTTCACCAGGTTTCTTGATTGATCCAATAAATTTTGTTGAGGCCTGCTTAAACCCTAGCAGCCCATTACAAACTTTCGAACTTGTTAGCATCAAAACTAATGTTCAGAGCCTTCAGGAAAACATAGTGGTCTTTGGCCAAGAACTACAGATTTCGAGGGCATTGACCATACATGTTTGTTGTGATCAACCCTTCAAGTTTTCCTTTTCTTCCATACAAAATTAAGTATACTGTGCAACTCTGAAAGTAACTTTGATACATTTACAAATTAAGTTTGTATTTACTTGTTCGATTTGTGTTAAAGTGTTTCCTCTTTCAAGGTCACATGATTGGATCTAAAGGAAATTAAGGTATGTACACCTCCATATATTAAATAGTTAAAGCATTTAATGGAGGGCATCCCTTGTCTCACAAACAAGGGGGTCTCATATGTCAACTTGGCAGCTACCTGCATTATAACTTAATATTAAATACTATTCATATTTTTTCTATTAATATGAATGCTTATAATATTTAATATATTGTTAAGGAGATTACCCCTCAACTAATTGGTGAAGTATTTAATATTGGATGAGAGAGTTGTAAAGCTGAAATTTTGGCTACCACGGGTTAGATTTGGTGTTTGTATTATGTCAATGCAAAATTAGATTTCACACCTCTCCATGAATCAATCAAAATCATTTACACATACCAATCAAAGGCATTCTATAGATGGTTAAAGTAGTGATTGGGAGGAGTTCATTGTCAGATACATCCAAGGGTTTCCAAACTAGAGAAACAAGGGCATGTGTTTGATTTATGGGATAACGTTTGAAAGATTTCTATGAGGAGAGGAGTTGGTGGGAGTCCTTATGCCAAGGCCCTGCACCTGTTCCTTTATTTCTTAAAGTAGGCCTGAAATAAGTGATTATAGATATATGATACATATAATATGCAAACCACTCACAACACAACAATAATGAACATTTGCATGAGACATAATTTATTTTCAATATATTTTTTCTTTACAAAAGGCAATATATGCTACCATGATGCAATACAATGATTCACCAACATTGGGCACCAAACAAATGACTTGGACCATGGATGTTATGTATGATGACAATCATCCACTATAAACTATGATTATTAGCCACTCTGATGCCCCTCATTTATGGTCACTCATTGAACATGCTCATGAAATTTGAGATCACTGGACATGGTTAACATGCTTTGGTTAACACAATCTAGTATGGTGTGAGAGTCTTGCCTACAATGCCATCTTTCTAATATCCTTTACAACAACATTGCTTCACGAAAGGCATTTGACATTGCTTCGTATTTTTTCCTTTGTATATGAAAAAGAAAATAAATAATACTTCTCCCTTATTCAAGATAATGCTCTTGATTACAAATTGAACAATGTATCATGACATTGCCTTTCTCTCTTTGTGTGAACTTGCTCAATTAGCATCTAGATACCTTGTGAGATAAAACTCAATGTATGTATTGTATTTGGTATTGTGTCAATTATTCATTTTTTATGTCCTAATATTGTGTTAATTGCCTTCCAATGCATGGTCAGTCTTGAATTAAAATTTTAACATGGAAAATCCCAATTTTGCAATTTTGGCAATCAGAGGCACAGTACAGGGACAACATGTATCCATCTTGGTGGACAGTCGGGCAACACAAAATTTTATTGATGCACAGTTGTGGAGTGTATAGGCATTCATAGATTGATATATATCCTGAACAATGTGGGTGAGAGAGGATGCCCGTGCTTAACCTTAGTTGTCTTCTTGATTGTTGGTTCAATATGTTGAGGATATGGTTGATGGGACAAATGTTGAGGATATGGTTGATGGTTCGATATTGAAGTCAAAATCTTCCCTTAACCCTTTAGCCAAAAAGTTGTCTCCTCAAGTATCTCCAATAATATCCTATGAAGAGTCATAACATATAACTTGGAATTATGGCCCACCATGATCATCTAATAATTAATTGAAATAGCACCAGAACCCAATTTAGGGATTGGGTGGATCATATGGTGGGACTATGCTAGTGGGAGCTCTAAATAAATGACTTGGAACCCCCTTGATTTTCTACCTTGATGGCATTCATCTCCCAAATTTCTTGTTGGATACATAAGTCCTAAAAAACATGACAAGGAAGATAAGAGGAAGGTGACAAGGACATTAGGTTGTCCTAGAACATCATAAAGTGTGTCCACATGGATGAACATGGAATGGGAATTAAGGTCATAAAGTAGACTAGAGTGTTAGAGAAATAGGGTGCATCAAAATATTTTTGGAGTGTCCCAAAGGGAAATATACAATTCTTGTCTCCTCTAAAATACAATATGCATATATCATGGTGACAGTGTCCACAAGATTCTTAGAACTACTGGTATAGTGTTTGGTCATGAATGAATATGTGGCAAATAAATCTAAAGATTTCGACTCAGTGACATAAAATAGATCATGGGGCCGAATCAAAATTTCAAGGGACATGTCAAGGATCTTTGGTAAAATGGGGTTAGTAGCCAAAGGATACCTTCCAAATAATTTAAGGAGAGTAGGGAATATTTAGAGGAGGCCAACTCAAGAAACCATAGGTAAGAAAAGGGGGAAGTATATAACAAATATGGTTAGAGTACACATCAAAATCCCCATCCTTGAATGAAATGGCGGTTTACATAGGGCTCATGAGAGAATATGGGATGGAGGGTAGATTGGCATGGTTAGAAAATAAGAGAAGGGTTTTATCTACTAAAGGAATATGAGATGGAGGTTATGTCTAAGTTTAGGGAGGCTTTTAGCCTTTTTGACAAGGATGGAGGTGGAAGTATCACAACAAAGGAACTTGGGACAGTAATGCATTCTTTGGGTCGAAACCCTAATGTATATTGGAAGTGGTCCAAATGTTTTATATTCAATAACCCAATCTCGAATACAATCAACCACAAAATAGTAGTTCTAATCTACCTGTAAATGCAACATATTAAATACACCATTCCAAATTGATTTTTCTGAGGAGAATCAAAGAAATAGATGAGTCTAGTCATCCATTGTCTCCATAAGAGTAAACAACAACCAGGCCCACTCTATCCTTTACGACACATTATACCATGCCAAGATGAAGCCGAAAATATACATATACTAATATTCTTAGGCAAAGTGAAAATATGAAGCCAATATACAGAGATGCTCTAAAGAACTGCTCGAACTAGAGTCAACTTGCCTCCTAGGGAGAGCCACCTGTATGCCCATGATAAAAGTTTATAGTGGATTTTCTCTATAAGTCAGCTCTAATCCTTAATTCCATAACAATTAGGTTGGAGCATAAATCTAAGATATTTAAAATCTACATCCAATGAAATGGAGATAACACCAAAAATATGATAAATCTCCAATACCAATGCATCATCTGGGTAAGAAGAAATCATATGAGATTTATTATTATTCATAAGGAGTCCAGAGACCGATCAAAAGAGGCCAATCTACCAAATAGTAACACATCATCGACAAATATCAAAGGAGTGACTATGACTTGTCTGCCTACACACCTGCAGCCAAAATTACATTTAATCCATCTATCTCCACACCTGCAGCCAAAATTACATTTAATCCATCTACCTCCACACCTGCAACCAAAATTACTACCCTTGTGAATTTTGTGACTAATTCTTCCACAATCCAATCTTTTATCCTCAACGTCTTCTTCTCACAAAAGTTGTCATAGATACTTTGAAGTAGGCATATTGTCTACTAACAAATATTCTATAATTTTCCTCCATCATCCTTGTAGAAATTATGGTGTAGAGTTGCAACTACTTATGAAGTTCTAATCAAAATCACAAAACGAAAACGTACTCTACCACCCTCTGGAAGTTAATTCATAATTTAGAACAAAAATTTCATACATGCAATAAGAAATAACACATGCACACATAATTTTTCCTGGGGAAAGAAATATGCTAAAAGACCCAATCTCTGCTTGCATTAGTATGATGAATAGAAATGTATTGCAATAACTTGTCTCTCTGCTCACTAAGAAGCTCTAACCCAGACTTAGTAAATTTCTACCTCTGTTTGAACCCATATTTCATTGCGCAATTCCTTGAGAAATTAAGCCCCTATTATTTAGGAATTTTTACAAAATGGATTGCGAAATTCCCAAGGTTGATCATTTGATTGCATGCAACACCTATACACTCAAGGCTAGTCTACAATGGATGTTACACTACCTTGGAATCTCCACCATAGTTGGGGAACTAGAATTCTCCATGCACTATCTATTTTGGGTTGATTGATCAGTTAACTGGATGATCATTGAGTTTGACTAAAGTCTCACTGCACAATTGGCCTTCCATTAGTATGGGATTTGAAATGTTCCATGTTAATTGCATATTCTTGGGGCTTGGTTTTCAAGGCAAAGTCCAACGTTCACTCTAAACTAACTATGATCATCAATAACCACTTGGTGAATGCTAGTAGTCAACTAGTAAACCAACCACACTAGAATTTGAAACCGAATAGGTCAAAATGAAAATTATGTTAACACAAGAGTTCAATAAGAACTTGAATTTGGTTGCTCGTGCCTACTAGGAAGACATTTCCATTAAAGGAAATCATAATACAAGAAACAATACAACAAAGTATATGTGATATGAATGATGACATTACAAAAGATGTAAGTGAAGGACTAGGAAATTTATGGTGATCATGGGAATGATAGATCTTGAACGCAACATGATAATGTTGTTGGAGAGGGAAATATCATTGTGGAGGGATGGATTTAGTTTCTAAAAGGGTCTCAACTCAATCTACCTAGTTGGATGGGTTGTTTATCTCAGATACAATGAGATTGGTGAAATTCAGCTTATCAGGTTCATGAGGGTAGGAGAGGGAGGCGAAATAGAGATGGGAAGCTTAACAGTCTTCCACAAGGAAAATATATGCTTGCATGTAAAGGTAAAGGGAATGCTAGGGGGGTAATTTGATTCAAAGCAAGGGTGAATTATGCTTCACTAAATGCACATCATGAGATTGTGTTTAAGATTCGCCATTCTGAAGCTACGAGAAGACTAGAGTGTAAGCACAAGAGAGAAGCTAAACATATTGTGGGTTGTGAAGAGGGCCAAGAAGGCACTTTATGGTTCTTCCTCTTTTAGATTGGAGACACAAGATTTAAGAGTGTTTATAAGGTAGTAGTAAAGATGAGATGGATTGTCAAGCATATGCTGGCAAGGGTGTTGTTGGACTGTCACAATGGAAAAAATGATCTAATGGATAAAATGAATGTCTACTGACAAAGAAAATTTCAATATTGAGGAGCAAATTGGGAGAGGTAGCTGATGGTTCCCTAAGCTAGGTCAAGTGCTTGCAATGGATTAAAGATCAACTTCTGCTGCAAAGTCTCACAAGGAGTATGATTATGCAATAAATGCACCTGAAAAATTGGAAGTCAAAGTCTAGGACTCATTACAAAGAAGTGGTTCAAACAATCACCACTAAGTTTTGAATGGGATCTAAAATTTGACTTTCTCAAAATTGAATGAAGTTGGAACCACTCTGAAACAACCCGAAACAATTAATGTTAATATTAAAAATTTAAGTAAAAGTTGACATTATCCTTATCGTTCCTTTTCAAAAAGGAAAGATAAGGAGAATTTCAACTTTTACTTTAACTTTAAAAATTAAATATTACCATTAATTACTAGGGTTAGGTTTTATAGGGCCCTCAGTTAAGATATTTTTTTTCCTTTTAAGTATTTTTTATTAAAAAATTATTATTTGGTGGTCATTAGCTATGTTGCACTACATTCTTCAGAATTGGTGAGTTTATTAGAGAACTAGTGACTTTGGTGTTTTAAGGTCAGTTCAATACAAGACCAACCTTAGCCAATCTAAACCACCAAACTAGACTAGTACAACTCTAAAACCATTGGGACCAACCAATTCCACTAGTTCTAGGCTAGTTTCAATAAGAGTGTGCCCTTCTCATCTTCCTCTCAAGCCGTTTTGTTGGATCCTTTCAGGAATGGTGTTTTGGAGAGTGCCATAAACTGTTGGACTGTTGTGAGCACCTAAGATCATAAGTAGTTAAGCCTTGGCAAATAGAAATTTGCAAGGACATAGTACGAACATCCTAAAACATATTTAGTGAGGACGTGCATGCAAGGAACTATTACAGACCTCCCAAGATACTTAGTGAGGATGTGCATGACCAAAAAACATCATAAAAAATTATCCACCCTCAAAAACCCTGCCCAAAACATTGAAGTGTGGTGTAAAACAAATTGCTGGTAGGCTATTAATGCTAACAACAATCATTCCCTCTCCAATTTCACAAGAAGCTCCTATTCAATCTACCTCCTCCATTATGTTTATAGAAAGTTCTTGCAACTGTGTGAGCTATAAGAAATTAAAACTACCTTGGAATCTCCACCAATCTTAGGGAACTTGACTTCTCTTCATGCCCCAACTATTTTGGGTTGATTGATCAGTTAACTAGATGATCACCAATTTTGACTAAAGTCTCACTGCTTAAATGACCTTCCACTAGTTCCTCCAAAAGTTAGAACTAATTTAACTGACAAAAACCTTAGATAATTGACCTTTATTGCTACAAATTAGCAATTGCATATGTAGAACTGAACTCTAACTCCTCCAACTCGAATTTACTGAGTAAAATAGGCAACACAAGCCATGTCACACAAGTTAACATCATCCAAGTTGTCTGTTGATGTGGAAATTAAAAAATTTTCAATTTAATCAAGGAAAAATCAAATTGAGAATTTCTTGCTGCATTTTTCAACACATAGTTCATTGGAATGTATTACTTTCACTATGAACTTGGCATAGTTCACATGTTAAGTTCATAAGGTTTTGGGTTGATGCGGTTCTATGTGTTGTGTATATAAATAATAGGTGTCCATCTCTTGCTATTAGAAACAATATTCGCTATGGAATGTGGTATGGCCACATTCCTTCAGTGAGGCATCTCAGGGCTTTTGGTTCCTCCTATTATGCCTTCATACCTAAGGAACAGATAAAAAAACTCTGTGCAAGGAGTCACAAATGTATCTTCTTTGGGTAATCATACCTCCAAAGCATACCATCTCTATGATGAAGTGACTAAGAAGTTTATAATATCTAGAGATGTGATCTTTCTTGAGTCTTCCAAGATTGACAATGTTATTGAGTGGCATCTTAATCATTTGGATATATTTGAACATGCAAAGTATTTTCAAGAGTTTGATAGTGAGATTCCGCATCTCCTTCTCTTAGCTCTATACTTTCTATGAAGAGCCTTGAAGAAATCAGGTTGAAGGAAATTCCTTCCCTTGCTTTGTCAGGAAAGAGCTAAGAGACTACTGGCAGCAAGTAGCCAAATCTGACCAGCAATGATGGTACATGCAAGATACAAAGCAAGGATTAATGCAAAGGAGTAACGAAAAGGAGTGTATTGACTATATACATATCATCAAACATATTTCATCTCACTTAGGATGCCTTGCATCGTGCCTGGTTAGTCATAAGATCATGTTGGTCACAACCTCTGTAGCTTAAATAAACAAGTGGTAATAATCTTCATCTTCTAAGCTATGTAATAAACAAGTGAAAGGGAGCAAGACACGTAGAGGAAACACATGGAATGACTTTCAGTTCTTGCAACCATGCATGTCATTGAAGAGAGAATGATACAATAATGATAAGCAAACTTTTAAGCTATAGTAAGAGGTGTATTTCAAAATATGTGCTTTCTTTTCCATACCTAGCCTCCAAAGGGTTATGCATCAGATGGAGTCTTCATGTGGTCCCGATATTCTATCATACCTTGGGTTCCTTGGTCTGCTATTTTTTTCCTCAGCTCCTTGAGAGTCATCTATTATGTCATCTTTCTTTGTGGCCTGTGAGAGACATAATTGTGTAGTTTCAGCGGGTAGTGACTGTCGCAGGATGAGGCCCTGGGAGGACACATTTACACATTTTTAGGATGCAAGACACTACTATGGGATGAGGCCCTGGGAGGACACATCTACACAATTTTAGGATGTAAGGCAGACTGGGTAGTCAAGGGAAAAAACTGCACAGTTTCTAGAGATAGTGGGTTCCGGCTGAGGGAAGGACACTTGAGGAAACCACTGTGCAATTTTCAATGGTAAGGGAGGTTGGGATTTCTGCGCATTGCACAGTTCCAATAGGGAAGGAAAAAGCTTGAGGGTTACATATGTGAAGTGTGTAGTTCAAGAAAGTTGGATGAGGCTAGGTTGCTAAGGAAACTCCGAAATTTAGCTACGTGTGGGATCAGTGGAACTAATGTGAACAGTGATAAAACTTGACTATGATCACACACTTGAAAACTTAGTGGCGATACAACATAGACCATACCGAACATATAACACATACTTTTCTTAATGCAAAAACCTTTGTGGCAACTTATGACAAGTGCGACATCGATTATAGACTGTGGGAGGATAAAGGCAACACTTGTGTAAGAGTGTGTGAAATGAGTGTGAAACATGTCTATGTGGTGAGGACAACCCATTCTCATAAAGAAATCCCCTTGAAGTAAAACAAACCTCCCTTTGCATGACAAGCGATTACCCCCATGCCAAAAGATAACACATTCTATGTAAAGATAAAAGCATGAACGACTCTTAAAATAAAAAAGGGGAGCTTGAGATCATCAAATTATCAATAAGTGACTAAGGAATGATCAATCACAATATCCATAGTAGGCTCTGAAATTTAAGTGGAGGCCAAAATTTTGGAGGGTTTTGCAGCCTCTACAACAGAGCCTTCACCTTCTTGCTAGCTTATTTTTCAACTAGTATCTTGAATTCTATGAACTTAGAGAATGTCTCATCTTTATTCCATGTGAAGAAGATCCAACACTTCTGTGAGAAGTCATCAATAAAAATGACAAAATATTTGTGTCTGATAGTGTAGGTTGTTAAGAAAGTTCCATAAACATCACAGTGGATCCTTTCTAGGACTGCATATGCTTTGTTGTCCCGATCATGGAATGCGGATTCTATGTACTTCTACAACGTACATCCTTTGCATATATCCTACTGCTTAAGTGCTCCTTTAAGGAGGACAGTGGTTAATTGTTCTATAATATTCGGGGTACCATGATGTAAATGACCAAGTATTTTGTGCCAAAGTTCATCGACATCGTGACCTTCACTTTCTTCGCCTCATTGCTTAATGTAGCACGGTCTTCCACATCTAGCTTATACACGTTCTTCACACGAACACTGATCAACTTCACCTGCCTGGTGGCTATGTATCTCAGGAATGCTTTTCCTTTGTTGAATATCACTTCACAACCATGGTAAACCAACCACTTGGTGAATTCTAGTAGATGAACCCCTAATCCTTTACCTTTACTTTTTTTACTATCACCTCAAATTGAAAATTTGAAGAAAAAATATTTCTTTTCTCTTAAAATTTTTTCTTAAAATCCCCCTCAGTGTAGCAGTGCTGAGTGCAATGGTAGATAAGTTGTCTCTAATCGTATCGGCATATATGAAAGGGACAGAAGAGGAATTGATGTCCGAGAAATCTTGTCAGTAAAACTTGTCGCGTTCTTCTTAGTCGACTACCCCCACAAAACAGAGAGCCCAACAAATCGTTGTCTTTGTATAAGATAACATGAATGGTAAGTAAAATAACGACCTTGGTATATGCACAAGACAATAGTTGCCTACAAGCTGGCAGACTTAGGGTGCAGTGTGAGAGTCAATTTTGCAGTTGTTAGATAATATTGTCTTAAATTGATATGTTTGTGTCTTAATTGTTAATTGTATTAAATAGGTTTGATCTAAAGTGGTCACTATCTTAAATATAAAGTTTTGTCTTAAAATATTTTTGTCTCTAACTGCTTTTGTCTTAAATGTAATGTTTTGTCTTAAATTGTTTTTGTCTTAAAATAATTTTGTCTTAAATATAAAGTTTTGTTTTTAAATGTTTGTCTCAAACTGGTTTTGTCTTAAATATAAAGTTTTGTCTCAAAATATTTTTGTCTTAAATTATTTTTGTCTTACATATAAAGTTTTGTCTTAAAATATTTTTGTCTCAAAGTGCTTTTGTCTTAAAATATTTTTGTCTTAAACTATTTTTGTCTTAAATATAAAGTTTTGTGTTAAAATATTTTTGTCTCAAACTGTGTTTGTCTTAAAGTTTATATTTAAGACAATTCAATTGATATTAAATTTTAATGTAAAATAACTAAAATAAAAAGTGATTTTTTAAGACAAAAGATTTCTTTTGTCTTAAAAAAATGTCTTAAAAGTGCCCTTGGTGTAGTAGTGGGATTACCCATCAAGCTTGTGATTTCAATAAATTGCTGCCAGATTTTAGAGAAATTTAACAAAAAACCTCACCAGAAAAGTTTCCAAAAAATCACACAATTCCTTTAACAATGAATTGACCCATGTCTGTCTAATGTTGAAATATTCCAAGAATCCCAAACTGCATAAGGATGACTTGACCATAAAAAGAATTACCATACTCATCAACTCTTTCTGTAGTAAAAAAAATTAAATATTCCAAGAATCCCAATCTGCATAAGGATGACTTGACCATAAAAAGAATTACCATACTCGTCAACTCTCTCTATAGTAAACAAAATTCTATAGTCAACTTCTTTGTTAAAATAATTGAAACCACCTAGTAGGAAACTTTACTTGTTTCATATTTGAAATTCATAACCCACTCGCCACTGTTATGAATGTACCCACATCAATTTATAATATGGAATGCATAAAAATTGTGTTTGCATTAGCAAGCACTCGCCTGTGACAGTTCTGTTTTGTGTTGCTGTTGGTATCGAATATTTGAGGACTAGTGGATGATAGAGCCCTCTCTCATCATTTTCTTCCTTTCTACGCATACGGTAATCATAAAGGTGACCAGTTTTGTTTTACAATATTTAAACATCACCTTTAATCGTTTCAAAGAGTTATCATTTTAGATCTGTCGTCTCTTAGATGTATAAGCTTTTTCTGAATGAGTTGGCATTCCATAAAACATCTATTTTATTTTTTCTGTATTTTAAATGTATTTGATGGGAAATGAAAAGTATGAAACTTCAAAAGTGACCATTAAAAAAAAACCATCATAATTTTAAATGGTGAATATACAAGTTTTACAGATTAGACTCAAAGAAGGTCAATACTTATTGATATTGAGTCAGAGATGTAATATTAAACCAAATAAGTTATAATGCTAATCTAAATAAGCCATACTGTTAATATGCTTTGTTGGAGGTACTACACACCTAGGACCTTCATTACTGGCACATGCAGACACTTAGTTAGAGCATGGGGCTACATGCAAGATCCTTTCTGCATCATTTACTCCTTGATTTGCTCCTCCTTTCACTCTGCAACTAGCTAGTTCTCTACGGAACTTGTTGTAGGTGTTGAGTCCTCTCATTGATCACCACTATGGCACATTACATTGGAATCTTCACCCAGTAATGCTATATCATGAGCATTGTAACCTATTTTCTGAATCAATCATTCTTTTTGTTCTTTCAATTCTTTTAGTGTTTTTGCTTTGCAAAATTGTGTGTTCAACCTTTACTAGCTAGATTCATCTATGCAAGTTTTATAACACATTTACATGGTATCAGAGCCCACAGGTTGCTAGATAAAAGGCACACCAATACTTTATTTTGCAAGTATTATAGCTTGGAGATCGAAGATCGACAGAAAAATGGAGTTTCCCAAAGCATCGATCCTAATACCGGGCTCGATACCTTCCTCAAAAAAGGGTTGCACAGGATTACCATGGCTGCAGAAGTGGAATCCATTTTAGCCATAGAGAAATCCAAGTACCTCAACTGCATGGATGAGGCCCACGGATCCATATGCATGTGCATCTCCCCAGAGTTGCAGTTTCATCTATCTGCCTGCAATACTACAAATGAGATTTGGAAAAAGGTTGAAGAACTGTACGGGAAACAGGATGAGATGAAAGGAAATCTACTCAAAGTGGAGCTACTCTTAGTGGATCCACAGAACTATGACAGAATTCAATATCTCTTCACCAAATATAATGATCTATTGCTACAACTCAAGGCTTGTGGAATTGACAAATCCAAGGAGGAGAGTCGCCAAGTTCTCTCTATTATGTCAAAGCTTGGACTAGAATACTCTGTCTTTGTGTCTACCTTTCTTTCAGTAAGGCTCACAATAGGTAAATCCTACACTATGCTTTCTCTCAAAGAGTTCATGGAGTCCCTCACTTTTGAGCAAGATAAACTCATTGGCATGGGGAAAATCAAACCTCCAAAAGCACATGCACTTGCTGTGCATGATGGAAGCCACAATAAAAATTGCAGATTTAATTCAAATCAGAAAAATCAGCAGCAAAAAGACAAGGGAAAAGCGCATTCCCATCCAAAGAAGGAAGGGTACACCAAGCCCTTCAATGACTCCTTCAGCTCCATAAATGAGAAAGGGAAGAAAGGAGACAAATGCACCTAGTGTCACTGAGGATTCCATCTGGAATCCTCTTACATGAAGAAACAAATTGACCAAATGGTAGAAATCCTTCAGAAGCACAACCTTGGGGACCACATCCCTCAGGGTGCTAAGAAGAAAACTGAGGATCCGCCACATGGGAAAGGTAACAATTTTCATGCTTTAGTTGCAATTAAATCTTCCCCTGATGCATGGATTATAGATTCTGGTGCATCACATCATATGGCTGCTGCAAAGGAAGTCTATTCATCTCTGGATGCATGCAAAGGACCTCCCATCCTCATGGGAGATGACTCACCTATTGAGGTCACCGGAAAAGGTAGAGTGGAACTTTTACATGGAAACTTTGAAGATGTGCTTCATGTTCCAAAACTTTCTGTAAAACACCGGAAAGAGAGTGGAATTCACTCTAGATGCAGTGAACATATATGACCTACACAGCAGCTCCAAAATTGCAACCGGTGAGGTAAACAATGGAGCTAGACTCTATACATTTTCTGAATTTATTGAATCTGAATCCTCCTTATTGCTTACACATATTGATGCTAGTAGTAGGCTTTGGCACGAGAGGTTTGGTCACTTAAATTACAGGTATATGCAGCAGCTAAGCAAGCATGAGATGGTAGAAGGCTTGCCAAATATCAGTTTCTCCAAAGGAGTTTGTGAATGGTGTGTCCTTGGCAAACATCCTAGAGAAAAGTTCGACACCGGCAAGACTCACTGAGCATCCTCTCCTCTAGATCTCATACATAGTGATCTCATGGGGCCTTTTCCTCATCCTTCCATCAATAAAGCAAGGTATGTGCTTACATTTATTGATGATTTCAAAGCATTAGTTTTGAGACAGTCAGAGAGAAAGATCAAAGCCCTCCATATAGACAATGGGGGGAAATATGTTAACACAGCACTTCAGAACCTTTACCTTGAGTTCGACATACAATTGCAGCACACAGTTCCATACACTTAGTAGTAGAACGGAGTTGCTAAGAGAAAGAACTGATCTCTCAAAGAGATGGCTCCCTGCATGCTGCATGCTAAGTCATTACCTCATAAGCTATCGGTTGAAGCACATAATTGTTCTAACTACATCTAGAACAGATCTCCTCATAGGTCTGTCAAGGATCAGACCCCCTTTGAGGCTTGGAGTGGCACTAAACCGGAGGTCACCCACTTCCATGTTTTCGGCTCCCAAGGATGGGCCAGGATCCCCTCTGAAAAGAGGAAAGCTCTTGATCCATAGAGCATTGAGTGCATCTTTGTTGGATACCCTGATGGTGTGAAGGGATTCTGGCTCCTGATTTCCTCTACGGACAAGCTCATCATTGAGCGAAGTGTCAAATTTGAGGAAAGTCTCTCACATGCACCTCAATTGCCGCATGCAGACACCTTTTATCTACCTCATGTCCGAGATGATGACTCAGTACACTCAGATGCAGATACAGAGCATGGAGATGCCAAGGTAGAGCATGCAGATGCAGAGACAAAGTATTCAGATACAAATCTAGTGCATGCATATGATGGTCCACATCCAAGCTCAGATCGGGCTTCCAGTAGTGATTCAACATCCCTTGTCATAAATCAGAGAACAAGGAGCTTAAGTGAGATATATGCACAAGGCCACCTTGCTGCTAGAAATGGTCTTGTGGGGGATAATTCTCATCCGTGGAGGACGAGCTCAGAGTTTATTGAGCCTCCTCTTGCCCTCACTACCACTGAACCAATGCAATCCTGGCATTGTCATTTGGTTTAGTATTCTGATCCACAGTCTTATGTTGAGGCTGCTGGGCATCCCTCTTGGGAGTCTGCTATGGAGGAGGAGTATAAATCCCTCCTCGAGAACCAAACCTGGGATCTGGTCGCCCTTCCTTCAGGAAGGAAACTTTTCCAATGCAAATGGGTTTATAGGACCAAGAGTGCTGCAGATGGGAAAATCACCAGACAGAAAGCCAGGCTAGTAGCCAAAGGCTTCTAGTAAGTGCATGGCATTGATTATGATGAGACCTTTGCTCCAGTAGCAAAGATGGATTCCATACACCTTGCACTTGCCATTGCGGCTGCCCAGGGGTGGGAAGTACATTAGATGGATGTGAAGAATGCCTTTCTTCATGGAGACCTATCTGAGGAGATCTACATGGATCAGCCACATGGTTTCATTCAGGATTCATCTTTGGTTTGCAGACTGAAGAAGTCTCTCTACGGCCTTAAGCAAACCCCGAGAGCTTGGTATGAAAAGATGGATTCTTTTCTCTTATCACAAAACTTCGAAAGATGTAAGTCTGATACGAATGTTTACATGCTCAGGACACATGATTCTCTTCTTATCTTAGTTTTATATGTGGATGATCTCCTGATCACCGGCAGCTCGACTTCAGCCATTGCGGCAGCTAAGAGGGCCTTTCATGATAGGTTCTTGATAACAGACATGGGTCCATTACACTTCTTTCTTGGTCTTGAGATCAGCTAGGATGCCACACGCATCAAACTCTCTTAGGCTAAGTATGCACGGGATCTCCTCGAGAGATTTCACATGGCTGACTACAAGCCAACGTTGCTCCTTTTCTGTTTGGGGGTCCACCGTGAGGATGGAGGTGACATTCCATTAGTTGACAGTACTCTCTATCAATAGCTAGTGGGAGCTTATTGTACCTCACCCACTCCAGACCAGATATCTCATATGCAGTAGGGGTAGTTTCTAGATACATGCAAGAGCCGCATGGGCTACACTGAAATGATGCCAAGCGCATCCTTTGATATGTGCAGGGCACCATCACCTTCGGGATTCACTATGCAACAGGCAATGCATTGAATCTCCTTGGCTTCACAGATTCTGATTGGGCGGGTGAGAACATTGATCACAAGTCCACCTCTAGATATTCACTCAGTCTAGGGTCTGGTCCTATCTATTGGTTGAGCAAGAAGCAGGCTGCTATTGCTCTCTCTTCAGCTGAGGCGGAGTATAGAGGAGTAGCCAACATCACCATTCAGGCTCTGTGGCTACAACACTTCCTTACTGAGTTGGGCATCCAATTCCACCAGCCCACTATCATCTGGTGTGACAACCAGAGCACTCTCAAGTTTTGCAGGGATCTAGTACAGCGATAGCAGACGAAGCACATATAGATCCATATGCACTACATTTGAGACTTAGTACATGATCGGGTCATTGATTTGCAGTTCTGTCCTTCAGCAGAACAGACTGCAGACATCTTCACCAAGGCATTCACTGAGCAGAAGTTCCACTCTCTGCGTGATTGTCTTGGAGTGAAGGACACAGTTGCTTAGCAACTATCTTTTCTTCCTCTTTTCTTTTGATTACATTGTATTTTGAGGTGGGGTTTTTCCCACGAGGTTTTCCCTCTTTCTTCAATTTTAGTACAAGTTGCACTATATTTTGGGTGACCTTTGGCCCTAGTTGCCAGGGCCCATTTTCTACTTTTCCCCATAGTGGTGTTCAGGGGGGGTGTTGGAGGTACTACACACCTAGGAACTTCATTAATGGCACATGCAGACACTTAGTTAGAGCATGGGGCTGCATGCAAGATCCTTTTTGCATCATTTACTCCCTGATTTTCTCCTCCTTTAACTCCGCAACTGGCTAGTTCTCTCAGGGACTTGTTGTAGGTGTTGAGTCCTCTCATTGATCACCACTATGGCGCATTACCTTGGGATTTTCACCCAGTAATGCTATATCATGAGCATTGTAACCTATTTTCTGAATCAATCATTCTTTTTGTTCTTTCGATTCTTTTAGTGTTTTTGCTCTGCAACGCTATGTGTTCAACCTTTACTAGCTAGATTCATCTGTACAGGTTTTCTAACACATTTACATCCTTTATCATTAAAAATTAATACGTTTTTGCAAAACAGAAAGTGTTAGATCAGATTTAATATAAAGTGGTAATCCTTCTTACTTTTCATTGAAGCTTGCAACCAAATAAGAGGGGGAATCCATTTCAATTTTGAGTGGCTGGCAATCCTTCTTCCAATAAGAGGTAAAACTTGAAATCAAATAAGAGGTGGCATTGGTTCCATTTTTCAGTTTTTCGTACTCCTTTTTACTAAAACTAGAAATCAAATAAAAAGGGGTATATGTTTTAGTTTCGAGTGTTTTATATGCGGTGGGGAACAAACATAATTTTTCATATTAAAAAAAATGATTGGCAGCCAATAATATAAATAACCTGTAAAATGACGTATGAAAATTGAGTAACCCGTCACCAAATGTTTAGTCTATAAGTAAACTGAATTTGAAATTCTATGCCTCGATGTGATGCATCGTCGTTGTACGAAAATTGGTGCAATTTTCATAGGTTTTTATTTTACTTTTCTAATATGCAGCAATGAAATTTCACTGGAAAATTGTGAGTTACAGGGTGACTTGACTGTCTAATACAATCAAATTTCTTTTCTGTCAATCATTAGTATATGCTAAGGTGATATAAACAGGCATTAGAATTATATGTTAAAATGGTAGAAATAGGCATCAGAATTGCAGAAACGATCATATGAGGGATGCTTCATATTTGAAATTCTTACTTTATTTTCTAATTCTTATTTTATTTTTCTATACATTTTTATAAGCATGTTTTCAAAATTTATCAGGATTTACCTGGATATTTTGATGATTATTTTTTTTTATATAGTTCTCTCTCAAGAAGAAGTGGTCTCGTCAAAGATTTATTGT
>APFE031066653.1:73540-122037 GCA_000404065.3 Pinus taeda
AGAGCCACAAACTCCGGCTGTGAGAAGATCAGCTCGAGAAAGAAGGCAGCCAGAAAGGTATAGTCCATCTGCTTTCTGTTCAAACTTTGCGTTGTCTGTTACTGATGATGATCCCAGAACTATGAAGGAAGCAGTAGATTCAGAGGATGAAAAACTTTGGAAAGAGGCCATGGTTGATGAAATGGCATCTTTGCACAAAAATGAGGCTTGGGATCTGGTGGAGTTGCCGGCTGGAAGGAAACCCATGGCAGCAAATGGGTGTTCAAGAAGAAGACAAATGCAGAAGGGAAGGTGGAGAAATACAAAGCTCAGTTGGTAGCAAAAGGTTATTCCCAGGTGCCGAGAATTGATTTTGGTGATATTTTTTCTCCTGTTGCCAAGGTAACTTCTATTAGATTACTTTTATCTGTTGCTGACACTTTTGATTTTGAGGTAGAATAGAGGGATGTGAAGACAACATTTCTTCACGGGGATTTGGAAGAGGATATCTACATGAAGCAACTTGAAGGCTTTGCAGTGAAGGGTAAGAAAGAATTGGTATGCAAGTTAAGGAAGTCTCTGTATGGGTTAAAACAGTCACCAAGGATGTGGTATCAAAAATTTGATACATTTATATGGGGACTTGGCTTCACCAGAAGCAAAAGCAGATCACTATGTGTATTTTAAATTAATTGGTGACTGTATTATTTATCTTGTCTTGTATGTGGATGATATGTTGCTGGTTGGAAATGACAAAGAAATTATCCAGGATTTGAAGACCCAATTGTCCTCCAAATTCGACATGAAAGATCTTAATGCTGCAAACTATATTTTGGGCATGGAAATTAAAAGAGATAAGGCAAAGAGGAAGCTCTGGTTAAATCCAAGGAAGTATGTCGAGACAATACTACAGAGGTTTAATATGCAAGATAGTAAACCGGTGAAGGTTCCTATTCCTGTAGGTGTAAAGTTATCTGCTGAAAAGTGTCCCAAGACACAAGAAGAGGAAGAGGATATGTCCTGTGTTCCATATGTAAGTGCAACCAGTAGCCTGATGTATGCAATGGTCTATACTAGACCAGACATTGCACATGTAGTGGGAATATTGAGCAGGTTTATTTGAAAACCGGGGAAGGAGCGTTAGACAACAATGAAGTAGGTTTTCAGGTATTTGTGTGGCACTAGTGATTATGGTTTGTGCTACCAAGGAAGACCAAGATTGGACAGTGTTTTGGATATCGATGGCTTTGTTGATGCAGACTGGGCTGGAGATTTGTATCAGAGAAGATCTACAAGTGGGTATGTGTTTAACCTATTTGGAGGTGCAACGAGTTGGATGAGTAAGAAACAATCTATAGTGGCACTATCAACTACAAAGGCAGAATACATGGTAGCCACTCATGCAAGCAAGGAAGCAGTTTGGTTGCAGAGATTGTGTTCAAGTATGGGGTTATTAGAAGGAGCTATAAGGATAGACTGTGACAGCCAAAGTGCAAAGACAAAGCACATTGATGTTTAGTATCACTTTGTGAGGGATATGATAGAAGACAAAAAGGTGTTGCTGGTAAAGGTGGACTCTTTGAAGAATACTGTAGATGCATTGACAAAAAATGTGAGCTCTGAGAAGTTCTCCTGGTGTAGAGAAACAATGGGCATTTCAGGGATGGAAAAATGACTAAGCTCTCCTGTGGCCCCCTGTGGAAAGAAAACAGGAAGTGGGAGAATGTTGGGTTGTGTTATATTCTTTCCACGATTAACCTATGTAGTGAACTGAGGGGGTTATAGGGGGGGTAGAGCCCCCCCTTCGTTGCGTCGATTGTGTTGTGTGGGGGTCATAGGGGGTTTGAGGGGGGTGGGTAGCCCCCCTCTACGGGTTCCGGGGTAGCGCCTTGGGAAATTTTTTTTTGGACCCTATATTAGGTTGGGCGGACCTACCTATAGTTTTTTGGTCCATGGTTTTGGACGCAATGGTTTTTGGTCCATGGTATTGGATGCTTCGGCATGTATAAATATGTATTGTAACGTTGAGAGGAATATAATGAAAAATCAAGCTGGTAGTCTTGGTTTTGGGATCCAGGGGAAAATCTCTATGTATATGTGTTTTATGTGTTATGCTCTCGCATTGTTTATTTTCTGTGTTTTAGAATTCATATGCAAGTAATTTCTGTATGGGGTTAAAACCTACAGGAATAAGAATACACTCTCTCCCTCTCTCTCTATATATAAAGTTATTGTATTTAATATGGATATTGAAATATTTTATTTAATGTTAACACTAACTTTCTGTTATTAATTTATTTTCATTTTAAATATTAGACGTCAAATGTTTATCAATAATATTATTTTAGCATGACATCTATCAACTCCATATTAAAAATTGAAGGAATTATGTATCTCCTTCCTAATAAAAAATGAATATTTTTTTATTGTCGATTACGTTTACCTGTCTATATAAAGTTGAGATAAAATTGAAGTGAAAACTTAACTATTCTATTTATGGTATGCATTGATTTTTTTTATTATCATAACTATTTAAAAAAAAATTAATGCAAACATTATGTTGTTGTTTTTAAATGTAATGTTAGATGACATCACCTCCTTCATAATGGGTTGTATAACAACTCTTAACACAAAAATTTAATCAGAAAATTATTATACAATAAATGGAATAGTCATGTCTTGCAAGGCCAAATCTTCATTGAGCCTAAGCTCTTTACTTAACAACTTATGTTGTTTTTAAAATTATAAATATTTACTTGTGATAAGGTGGGATTAAGTTTTCACTTCTTAAATCTGAATTTAGTAAAATAATTTTAAAAGAAAGTGTAAATTTTTGGGACTTAAAATGTATTTTTAATTAATAAATAAATTTAATATAAAAAATATTTAACCAAAAATTGATTATCCATATATATAAAAAATGAAATTTATATTTAATAAAATATATAACAAATAAATTAATCCAAAAAATATACTGAACAAAAAAATAATATATATTATACATAATTTATTTACTATATGTAAAAATTTATATTAAAGCATGAATGATAAATATGTGATATGAATTAAATAAGAAAAAAAAAAAATTATAAGATGTTTTAAATATATATATAATATATATAAGTTAAAAGAAAATATTAATATAAAATTAAAGTTAAAAATATAAGAATCAAAGAAAATAAAAAATAAAATATATAATATTATAAAGATATATCATTATAAAAGATCAAAATAGAAAAATAAAAAAATTATAAATAAATATATAAATAATAAAAAAGGAAAATAATGATGATGACATAATGCCATATATAATGAGAGAAAATAAAAACTACAAAAATATCATATAACACACATAAAAGAATGAAAAATAAATATAAATCTTATAAAAGAAAAGTTACGAAAATATTAATATAATGAAATTAAAGAATTAAAAGAAAAAGACATATATATATATATATATATAATATATATATATATATATATATATACACACACACACAAAGAAATATAAATAATTTTTAAAATATTAGAAATTGCTTTATCTAAATAAAATCAATTAAAATTATATAACAAGAAAGTAGGAAAATGATAATATTAATGATATAAATAAATAAGAAAAGGGAATTATGAAAATAAAATAAAAATAATGGAACATACATCATCAAATAAAATAAAATAAAGAAAGGGAAGAGTGGGGATCTAACAATTGTTTGTTTGTAGAAGGGGATTTTGCCCCTCCCCATATGGGAATTCATAGGAAAAAAACCCTACAGAAAATAGTGTAGCAGATTTCAAGGATGATTGAGAAAAAGGGAGAGATTTAGGATATCAACACACTCAATGATAACAATCACTATTGTCAATATGAAACCAAAACCCTAGTGAGGCAAAACATTTCTTGACTATAATATTTTTAATTATTTTCATTAGTTTTATATGATATATAAAATAGTTGAATCTCATATATATATATATATATATATATATATATATAATATTTCAAATCACTCTTTTTGAAATAGAAAGAAGGCATTAATAGAATAAGGACATGCTCGCTCTATATATGTGTGTGTATATTTTTCTTATTCATATAAAGTTGACATAAAATTATAATTTTTTTTTGTAAGTCAATCTTCTATTAATTTCGGAGAAAGGAATACATAGAGATGTCATCAAAACAGGTGGTCTCACCCCGACCAAGTTCGTTAACCAAGAAGTTCACCATATGACAAAAATACAAAAGGGCCCCTAAAGGCAGAAACCAAAACCAATTAGGCCATAGGAACGCGAACACAGCTAGAACAAAAAATACTCTAGAAACCATACTAGTCAACCAAAGTAATGGATGCAGGGTTGTCCGGAGTAGTTCCAGGAGGTGGTCAAGGGTGGAAGCTGCATTGGACGTGCTCTTTGAAGTGTGCCATCCAGGTCTCCAGCCTTTCAACTTTCTCTAAGAGAATATTATGACCTTTCCACACCACAAATACACACTCCCCGAGTTGACTCTAGAAGTAGCAAACTCACTCCAAGGTTGCCATCTACAGAACATGTTCTTCTCTCTAGATGCATTCACCAGCATCCATTCGATTCATTAGATTAATATTGAGGTCTTAGCAGCTTTCCCCACAAAACTTGTGGTGGACTTTCCCTTCTTGAGCTTTAGACACTCACGGGCCACTTTTCACTCCACCTTGACATCCACCACCCCGAGTCCTCTATCCACGACTGTTCTCCCCATCCTCTTGGCTCATCCCATATTTTCCCCTCTCCTAATGCCTCCTCCTCGGTACACCCCCATTCTTCGTCCACCTCTACCACCTTGTGACCTGCTAGCACCTCGCCACGAGCTCCTAGCCATTTTTCCACCATAGTAAGGTAGAGCGGGAACCAATGCTTGGGCGGGTGATTTCTTAGTAGTAAAAGGACCAGAGAAGGAAGCCTTCCACAAAGGGCTCTTCATGGTAGTTGGCCCAGATGGGGAATTTCACAGAGCTTATAGCTTTAAATTGAAACCTATAGGCCCACACTTGCACAAAATGAAAATTACCCAGAACATAATCCACCGAATGTCACCGTCTTCCGAGATTTATCCTAGAAAACAACATCCTCCAGAGTTAAGTGTATTTTTACCAAATTGGAAAAATAATTTGAAGAGATTCCACCGACAGAACTCGACAAACTAAACTTAGTAGCAGGCCCTCCTGGTTTTCCGTTACGGATGAACAGGGACTCCATGAGGGCGGGTTGGTTGTCTTTGCCCAAAGAATGAAGGTTGTTCTAGTGACCACCATCACCCTATCCCACTGCTACACTGCTAATTAACTACTAGAGCTGAAGTAGGGACTCTCCATACCCAAATATGCCAAACACACCAAACAATGCAGCTCCAAAAGCAATGGAAGCCTCCCTTTTCCTTGTGCCTCGTACCCTCCCCAACACACCACTAGAGCTCTCTGCCACAAAAACCAGGTTTACCAGCTCTCCATGCCTTCTCGACCACCAGCTCATCACCTTCCTCTAGACGTTAATGCAAACACAGATGCAAATTCTTGGGATCACCATCACTCTGTTGTATTTCACCTCGCCACCTTCGACAACATTCTTAATAATGCTCATCACATACTTAACCACCTGCTCCACTATACCACTCCCCATGGCTATTAATGCCTGAATGGATCAGGAGGCCCATACTCCCCACCTCAAACATTTTGATTTAATAATGTGGTGACGCAACTACGTGTTATCAACTCCATACCCCCATCGGGGAGGCATAAAATTATATATTTTTAATTTGGATATTGAAATATTTTATTTATGGTTGACACTAATTTTCTATTATTAATTTTCTTTTATTTCAAAAATTACATGGAAAATTTATCTTATCATATGTTATCAATAATATTATTTTAACATGTCATCTATCAACTCTATGTTAAATTTTGAAGGAATTTCATATAAATTTTTACTTTCAATTACTCTTACCTCTAAAAATAATGTTGATGTAAAATTAAAGTGAAAACTAAAGTATTCTATTTATATATGGCATTGAATTTTCTTTTATTATTACTATTTTTAAATTTGTTAATGTAAATATTATTTTATTATTTTTAAATGTAATGTTATAGGACAATATCTCCTTGAATGTAATGTTTTCTTCCTCTTTCTTTTCGATCTACATTTTTCTCCTCTCTCGTTATTTGTTTAGATGAATATTCAATGGATTTGAATTTGTTGGATCTCGTAAACATTACAACTAAGTAGGACATCCCTTGAATTGATTATTATCTACCCTCTTTGTTGAATTGTTGTGAATAGAAAAAGAGATGGAAGCCACTGGACCAGAGAATCACTACTCAACAAACACATTGATGATAAAAAGAAATTTTTTTACATCATAATTTTTAATCTATAATGGGAAAAGACAATCTCTGATACTTAATTTATTATAGAAACCTAACACTTTTCCAAACAATAATTGTTATGGTTCCCAAAAATGAAAAAAAAAAAAAGAGGAAAAGGGAGAGCATGCAAGAGGAATTAGAATAACAAATACACAAAGTTGCATGTACCATTGTGTGTTGAGTCTTGACTTCTTAATTCAAATTCCCCTACTTTGCAAACAATTCTATACCACTATGTGCTGAGTCTCCACTTCTTAATTCAAATTCCACAACTCTGTGAACAACCATTGTGCATTAGATATGACTGGGACTAAATAGATGAAAAATTTGAAGATGGCATGAAAATTATTGAATCTTTAAATAGACATGGCAATAAGACTCTTGAAGTTTTAGATAGAGATGAATTATTCTTTTGTGACCACTTATTCCAAAAAATGGGGGTTATTTTCTCCAAATTAATCCTAATAAAATGAAATAGGGGTGAATGAAAAAAATAAATTTATTTTACACCAAATGGGGAGGGCGAAATAGGTATCATAAATACCTATTCTTAAAAAATGGGGCTAATAGAAGGCTGCAAATCCTAATTTCAAGGGATAAATTTACTTCTTTTCTCTCTCCCTTAAAATAAGGTGGGTTAACCTCCATACCTAATTTGTTTAGAAAATAAATTTGGGGTGATTTGTAATAATGTATTATGATACAAAAATTCACCAAATAAAAATTTAAAATCCTTTAATTTTTCCCAAGGGTAAAAATTCTCTGCTAAAATCTTCCATGGAATTTAGGATTTTTTTTTCAATTCCATACTTTGACTCTTATAACTATTGCAAGGAAGTATAGCGGAGAGGTTAGGGTCATGAGGGTGAGAGTTATTGGAATAAATTGTAAAGTGATAGTTGATAGGTTTGATAATTCATTGTAGAGAAAATCTTATGAGAATGTTGTTTCTTTGTATCATTCACAGAGAGACTAAGCATGCCCAAAATGAAAAGAAAATTAAGTTCCTTCTTCGAGTAAGAGGACAGAGATCAACTTCGATCCAAAGGATGGTGGCAAGGGTGGAAGTGTTCAATGAGTGATTATTGATAATTTTTTTATATATAGGCCATCTTATGTTTGTGTTGGAATCACAGAGAATCGAGAGAGATGATGGTGTCTAAAGACACTGCTTTTTGTTCTTAGTGGCCAGCGAGACAATTTTCCTTTGATCTTTCTAGCGTTTAAATAGACTTCACTAGATATGAATACCATGGGAAAAAACCATGGATGTTCATATACCTAGAGCCATAATACCACCAATACCTTGACCAAGTCAAGTTTACTCTAACAACCCTAACAATCCCCCACTTAAACATGACTCTCGGAGATTGAATCAGTCTCATTCATTTGTATTGTAGTTTGTATAAAAAATATTCCATCTACCAGATTACATGGGTACCTATCTAGTGTATTCGTGAGTTATCAAGGATACCATTTTGCATACATGGTTCAACAACCATCTCACCTGAGATCTCAAATTCCCCTCTTCAGGCTAGGCTACCAATACACCTATCACCTTGGTATCTATCCAAGTGGTCCATTCCACAGTTTTATAACTTCATGTGCCACTTGCACCGCATGTATTCCTGAGCAAGCTATTAAGGCCTTACAACTATGTGTGATTCTATGCAACATGTCTGCCTTATCGTCAGGTCTTACAACTTCCTAGGGAAACGTCTTCCTTAGACCAAAACATCCTTAAGGTGTTCACTCATTACACATTGGCTCCTTCATCAAGCTTCAACCCTCTTTAATCCATCTCCCTTATTTTCATCCATCTCTGTTATTTTCATGCACACCCTCCGCTTCTTTATTTTTTTGATCCATACTTTTTCTTGATTCAACATCTCCTCAATTGTTAACCATAACAATATTAACATAATTGGACACACTCTTCTTTCAATACTGGTATGTGCAGTTGATTTCTTAACTTCACGTTGCACCAACTTTGAACCATTAACATGAAAATGTAGTGAAAAACATATACCTTTCAATTTACTTACAGTGATCCTTTGCAATCAATTTTGTAGTTGCACACACCAACAAATTCTCATTGGTGAAATTATAACATAGCCTCAAGGATCAAGGTTCATTTTTGCTGCTAGGAAGATTTCTCTGTAAGTCCTTTGCACCACGAGTGCCACATATTTCGCTTCTACATCTCTCAACACATTCAACTTCTATTCCCTATGTAGTGCATGCATGACAAGCCCTTATATGAAGCTAGAGCTGCCTCCATTTCCATATTTTCCTTCCTAACCTTCAACACAAAATATGGCCATATATCAATTCCATAGCTACTACATACTGTGTGTCCAAGCTTGAGAAACAAATCCACTGCACCTTCTATAATCCACGCAGCCTTGCATGATTTAGGCATTAAAATGAAGCTCACCTAGACTTCCACTCACTTATCTTACTACGTATTCACATATCTCAAACAATGCTACCATCCTCATGCATTCATTCCATAGGATCCACGAATTTATTTTTCACGATCTCATTCCTAGCATACACACCACTTGCTGCAAGGAATTGCAGCATTGCTCCTTCTGCATTCTCCAATTTACACCTGAGACCATGAGCATTTCAGCTGCCTAGGCATCCTCCATTCGCACAACCAAGTGTAGCGTCCTCTCATGCCTAGTAGAGAGACGCCTTGACAACATTTGCATACCTTTCAACCTATTTTTACTTCATGGCTACTTGATCATAACACCTCGAAATATTTGGTCACCGATTCCACACACAACAAGTCTTCTCAGGAAACAAGTCTCTTACCACACAATATTGGCTCTGTGTCTAGATCATTCATCTAATTCATATTGAGAGAGAATACTTGTGGTCTCCACCTTCAACAGATAGAGAAAATAAATTTGATTGGGCTAAATGAGTTCCCATTTTCCCCATTCCATGCATGAATTCCCTACTATGCTGATCAGGAATTACCTACTATGGATCATTCATTGAAATTGATGATGGCAACTTGATCATTCCCACACTTAACTAGGTTTTTGATTCCATAGGTGCAATGAATCCCTCTACCATTCTTGTAATCTCATTCAATTCCAACCACATTGGGTAATTCACTTTTTCTCTTTGTCGACACTTCTAAGTTCTTGGCCTTTGACTCCTTTCCTTTTTCTTCCCAACGACTTTCTCCACGTTTTTTTATACTAGTTTGAATATTCTCATTCTTTTTAAACATACTTACTTACCATTGGGATCATACCTTCAGCTCTGATACCAGATGTTGGGATCACAAAGTACTGAGAGAGATGGTGGTGTCTAAAGAAACCATTGTTTGTTCTTAGTGGCCACCAAGAGAACCACATTTGATAAATATATTTTCAATAAATTAAAGTCAGGAACTCCAACTCACCTCACCATCATCTGCTAGAGTGCGGGTCTATCCTTCTCCTTGTGGTTCTAGACTAGGATAGTCCATCCTCCTACAACTGACCATGCATTTGTATATTTTATATGTGTATGTGTACATCCAAGCTACATGAGGAAGATTACTCGTAAAGCCTATATATTCAAGTGGGCACCTTCCTTTCTCAGAAACTTACGAAACGGGAAGATAAATTTAGTAGTCATGTCTTTTCATAGAGGTAAGGCGATGATCCATCTAAATTTTTCTACTCTTTAGGAAAATAGGAAACCCAAATGGACCTGCAATGCTTTTCCTAATGTAATGTGACCTACCTTTTGGATATGATCAACAATGGCAGTTAGCTATCAGAAACTATGACCTTTTGGCGATGATCACTAATGATGTGTGGCTGCTATTACTATCTCTAGCCAAGGAGAGTAGCCCCAACCTAATAGTCAATTCAAGTATTCTAGCCCAACTATGACTGACAATTTTGTGTATGACTATGATAATTGGATATTACCTACCTACCTTTTGGCAATGATTGACTTTGATTGTATAAGATCTATTGCTATGTCGATGATGTTGGGTGCTTATGCACCAGTATGTGGGCCTATATACTCTTAGTGTATGATCCTGAAATTGTGAATCAACGTATATAACAAGTTGTGGTAGATTGATATGTGTGGGTATAGGTTCAGTTAGTGTGGATCAGTTGGACTTGCACGTGGCCTTGGTAGAGGACTTGGTAGATGTGGACTTGGCAAGTTCATTAAGCATAATGTGTGTCCTTATCCCTGTGGTCCCTATGTGGCTCTATCTGTTTGTATGTTTATGATCTATTGCTCTGACTAGTAATGAGTGGTGCTTATGGTATCTCTCTGTATGGCATATGATCTTATTCGAATTATGAATCGATGTAAGTAAGCATCATAATTTCTCCATTCAAGATAGTAATGATTGTTCTATAGGATGAAGTCTATGTGGTAACTCTATTTCAGGTTAGAACGAATGGGTATAGAACAATGTCTGGAATGAAGGGGGTATTTGGTACGAAATATGTACAGAGTGGGAAACGAAAAGGGTTTGATTGAATGGGCAAGTATTTCTCTCGTTGTCTAGTGGAAATGTCATCAAATTTCCTTTCTGGGTTGTCCGTAAGGATAAAGTCTCATATGTGTTGGTTGACTTGACAGTCTAACCATTTGCAGAAAATATTAACCTTTCAAACTAGGTGATGAGAGAATGGACAGCTCCCCATTTGTAGATATAAATGATCATCACAGACTACTCCCCATTAGCAGAACATGGTAACCTTTCTTATTGGTCAAAGAGAGAATAGCTGGAGACCCGTGAGCATACCCTAGCTTATTAAGAACAACTGTTTGTGATGGGAAAAAATTGAACAGCTCCACATGGGAAGCACCTATCTAATTTGGGAACAACTAAGTGAATAGAGAACAATTTTTTTTGGAACTGAGAAATTAGAGAATAGGGAACCAATCAAATTCTTTATGATTGATATCATTCATTAGCTTTCCATTGTCAGTTTTCATTCTTACTAACCTAGTTGGTCTGCTTACTAGTGGTGATTGAGTGGCTGGACAGGATGATTGGGATTTGTTACCACTCTACGACAATAGGGGGACAAGTTCTCAGAGGATAATATATCAAACGTTTTATCCAACTTTTAGTACCAACTTTACCACCTCTAGGGTCACCACTTTCTTTCAATGACCACGAGACATTTATGTATTGAATTTACCATATATTAGACCATTTTAGTGGAAAAACCAACACCTAAGCAATATTAAGAAACTAATCTCGTAAAATGATGGCCCCTTGGACGAAATCGAATTACTCTTCCAATTGTATACCACTTTTGCTATTTTTCCAACCAAGCCCTGATTAATTAATTAGAACCAACAACAATATTCTAGGACAAACCTCGCCAAATATGGAAAAGTCAGCAAATACGAGAAATATTGAGTCAACACATCTCGAAGAAAAATACAATAGTGCTTACACATAAAATTCCTCAAGCACATCCTCCCTATAGTTGAATGCTTATGGAGAGTAGTATTAATAAGATCTCGTAGTAATTCCAGGCTTGACTTAGTATTTTCATAGGTAGGCTAGTGATAACCAACCACCTGGTAAGCAAATATTCTTGATCTTCATTCTCTCTAGTGAGTCTTTCCTTTCCCATCCAGCAAGAAATAAGTAAGAAATCTAAGCTAATCAACAAACATACCATGATTCATTCAGTCTCTCTCTTAATAAAAATTCAAGTAATGCAAACATATAATATATCTTGTCACACTGGCCATAAGGTAAGAATAGGAAAGCCACATCAGATAGAATAATAGTGGAAGGAAGGATCCCAAGGGCAAGAGAGAGTGTCAGTCGAGATCAATGAGGACAAATAATGAGCAAAGGAGAATAAGATAGAGAGGTAGAAGGGTGTGATGCCATCTGACTATGAGAAAAGTGAGTGGATAATAGTACAAGAGATTAAAAGATACACTAAGCTAAGAGGGAGGAGGAGTGTCAAGGTGCGAGCTAAAATCAACATAGCGGGGTTGTTGAGTCTAAAAACTGCAAGGGGACTGGAGGCCTCAGCAAATTGGAACCAAAATGGCCAAGGGGGTCTAAAGGTGATGGAGATGAGAGATGTAAGGATTTAGATGCAGAAAATGTTGTCCAAAAGTAAGGATACCATAATTATTTCATTCCTCTCTGAACATTTAATGGGTAGCATCAAACTAGAAGGGTGTTGTAGTGAAAACACAACAGGCCCATTTTATTCTATCATAATAAACATGTAAGCCCTTTTTGCATAGCATGTAGGATTTGAGTATGTTTACTTCATTTCAAATCCAATGTGCCTTTTATTTACATTTGTATTATTTTTATAGTTTGCCTAACTTTGATTAAGTTTGTTTCTTAATAAACTTTATAAATAAGTTTATCTATACAGCTTAGATTAATGAACAAAACATAGCCTCTGAGAACAAGAACTTCATTACTATTATTAGTGGCTATATTTTCAAAAAAGTGGCTTTGGCTTATATTATGAAGTGGCTATAACATATCAAACCTTGAAACTTAACGATATTAGACGATCCCTTTCAAAGTCCTCGATATCATATGTCCTGGGCCCATTTAACAATGGTTGTAGTTTATTGAATGGAACACCCACATATCTTGTAATTCTCATATGTTCCCTTATATCAGATAATCCCTAATTGGAGCTTTGTTATGTGTCACCACTCAAAACCTTTGATCTCCGATACATGATATTCATTCATCGCCGATCTTCAATATCCCTAAAGTCCTCCGCTCCGATATGCAGATATATCATGTTGGGTTGTGTTATATTCTTTCCACGACTACCCCACCTATGGGGGGGAATTAGAACCCCATATACATTGTGCACGACATTGTTGGGGGTAATAGGAGGGCGGTAGCCCCGTTGCAAGAGGCTAGGGCAGCACCCTTGGAAATTTTTTTTCTACCCTATATTAGGTGGGTAGACCTACCTTTGGTTTTGTCCATGGATTTCACACATGTTTTTATGCATGGTGGTTTTCTATCCATGGTATTCTGTAGCTCCAGTTAAGGGAACTACAATTATGTTCTAATCCAGGGTTTATGGATTGGGGTTTATAGATGCTTCGACATGTATATATGTATTCTAACATTGAAAGGAACATACTGAAAAATCCATTTGGTAGTCTAGGTTTTGGGATCTAGGGGAAAATATCTATGTATATATGTTTGATGTTTTATGCTCTTGCCATTGATTATTTTATGTATTTAGAATTCGTATGTAGTTAATTTTTGTACAGGGCTAAAACCTACATTTGGTATCAAAGTTGTTTTGGATTCAAGGGGATGCCTTTGTTGTTGAGTGTTAAGTTATAGTATGTTCTATGCTTATAATAGTTTACTTCTTTTTCTTATTATATTCCACATATTAGCAATCACATGTACATAAAGTAAAGTGCAGATAGAACATTAAACGATCGATAGAAAACAAGCCAAGACAAGAGACACAAGATGTGGTGGCTAGCCAGGGAAAAACCCCACAATGTGTGGGGAAACCCTTTGATCAAATCTTATTTTATCTTCAATAATTCAGCAGAGAGAAATAGCACAATAAATCTGATTTATATCAACAGTAGCAAACCCTAGATCAGCAGCATCAACATTAGCGGCTTCATCATCAAACTAGGGCAGACGATATCTCACAAACCAACCGTTGGATCGACATGATTCCACCACCAAAAGTTGCGGCTTCTAGAGGAGGTTCAGATGAACCTACAATGCAGTTTAGATGAAGAGATCTTCTAGTCCACGCAGATAAATCTTTACTTCTGCAGTTGCAGCTTCAGTTCCAGCAGCTTCCGGCTTCAAACTAGGGCAGTTGATATCTTGCAAACCGTCCATCGGATTGACTTGATTCCACCACCAAAATTTGCGGCTTTCTGAGGAGGTTTAGATGAATCCACAACCTAGTTCAAATGAGGAGATCTTCTAGTCCACGTAGGTCAATCTTTACTTCTGCAGTTGCAGCTTTAGTTTTGGCAACTTTCAGCTTCACATGTGTGAGAGAGAGACCCTTTTCTACGCAATAGAGAAGAGACTACTATCTGTGCAGTAGAGAGAGAGATGTGATGAGATGAGCGAGTCTAAATGAGGAAAAGTCCTCCTGTATTTATACACAACGTTGGTGTTTGAATAGATGCGACTGTTGGGCTTTTGAGCCTACATGAGTTGTAGGTTGGCTTGATAATAATTCCATAATCAAAATAAATTCGTATCTCCATGAATACTTATCGGAATCGGAAGATCTTTATATCAATCCTACACCTCTCAATGAGAGGAATCTAATAAAAACATTATCAGCCATGAATAAGATGACCCACATGAAGTTTTTCCCTGGTTGCCAATTTTAACACTGAGGGGTTTTTGCTCGAGCTTATGGTAGACCCTATTCCGCGGCAAATCTACGAGACTATTTCTTGTGGTGAAAGAAGATGGTGACCAGTGGAAAGATAGAGATCAAGAAATTTAATGGCCATAGTTTTGAGTTGTGAAAACTCAATATGGATGATCTACTGGTGGATAAAGATCAGTGGATCGTGGTAGATCTAGGTACTAAACCAATATAAATGTCAGCAAAAGACTGGGTGAAGTTGGATCGGAAGGAAAAGAGCACAATACAATTGTGTGTCTCAGATTCAGTATTGTTGGATGTATTAGAGGAAGATTCAACAAAGGCTTTGTGGGACAAGTTAGGGACTTTGTACCAATCTAAGTCTCTAGTGAATAAACTATTCCGATGGAAAAAGTTGTATAACGTGAGGATGAAAGATGGAGACTCAGTGAAAGAGCATCTGAATGCATTTAATACTATGGTAAGTTAGTTATTATCTGTTGATATTAAAATTTCATATGAAGATAAGTGCATCAATTTTTTGTGTTCTCTACCAGATTCGTGGGATAGTATGGTCATTTCAATAGGTAGCAATGCAACTACCTTATAGTTTGATGAAAAAGTCTCATCCTTGCTATTAGAGTAGATGAGATGGAAAAATATGGAGGGAAAGAATGGTGATGCCTTGTATGTACGAGGACGGTCCCAGAACAGAAACAAAAATAAGTCCTTGAGTGGGAGATCTAAATCTAGTGGGAGATCTAAATCTCTAGGAAAACATGTAAAAGTGTGCTAGAAATGCGGAAAGAAAGGACAGTACAAAAGGGACTGTAAATCTAAATCTCATAAGAAAGGAAAGGGATTTGATGATGCTCCTTTGGTAGATGTGAATACCACCTCAGATGAAGGTGGGGATGTGTACTTGGCTCCTTCTTCAAGTACACATGTAGATCATGGGGCATGGTTGATTGACTCAGGAGCATCCTTTCACTTCACTCCCCATAGAGAGTGGTTATGCAAGTATGAGAAATATGATGGTGGTGACGTCTTCTTAGGGGATGAAAGGAAGGATAGGATCCTTGGTTGTAGAAAATTCAAGTTGAGGTTGCAAGTGGAAGGATTAGAACATTTCTAAGTGTTTTACATATTCCTGCATTGGCTAAAAATCTGATTTGTGTAATAAAGTTGGATGACGTAGGTGTAAAAATAGTGTTCGAGAAAGATATCTGCAAGATGGTTTAGGGACCACTAGTATTGATGCAGGGAGTTCAGATTGGAACTCTGTGCAAGCTTCAAGGTAGCATTGTTATTGATGGGTGCAATAGTTCTGTGGTTCCTGAAAGTGGAGCTGACAATCTAGTGGTATTTGGAGAAAAGACCATGCTATGGCATCAAAGGCTTCTACATATTGGAGAGAAGGGCCTTCGAATACTTCATGGTAAAGTTATGATAGAAGGTATGTCTAATAGCTCTCTGGATTTTGATTTTTGTAAAACTGTGTATATGGGAAGCAGAATTGGGTGAGTTTCCTCTTTAGTGGTAAGAGGGCAAAACAAATATTAGAGCTTGTGCATAGTGATGTGTTTGGACCTATGTCAGTTCCATCACTAGGAAAGTGTGTGTACTATGTATCATTTACAGATGAATTCTCAAGGAATACATGGATATATTTCCTCAAGAATAAATCTGAAGTCTTTGACAAGTTTAAAGAATTTAAGGCTCTGGTAGAAAACAAAATAAAGAAGAAGATAAAGGTGCTGAGGACAGATAATGGTGGATAGTTTGCAAGAAGGAATTTGAAGACTTATTTAATAAGTGTGTTATAGCACGGCATAAGACTACTCCATACACACCTGAGAAAAATGGAGTTGTAAAAAGAATGAATAAGATGTTGATGGAAAGGGAAATAAGTAGGCTCAGTGGTGTCGAGTTAGGACTGGGCAGAGGCGGTGGATACTGCATGTTACTTGGTTAACAAATCACCTTCTTTTGCGTTGGAGGATAAGACTCCACAAGAGCTATGGACTTGTAAGAAATATTCCCTTTCACATCTGAGGGTATTTGGATGTGATCCATATGTACATGTTCCAAAGGAGAAAAGAACAAAGTTGGATAGTAAATTTGAAAAATTCATCTTTATTAGGTGTAAGGATGGTTTAAAAGGTTATAAGATTTGGAACCTAGAAACAAGGAAGGTTGTGTACAACTAAGATGTGGTGTTTAGAGAGGTGAAAGTTGTTATTAAAGATGAAGTCCTACCAAAGGAACCTGAGAAGATAGAGTTTGAGCTAAAGGAGGAAGACTAATACTCTACAGCAGAAGAGGAATGAAAATATGAAGAGCCACAAACTTCGGCTCTGAGAAGAGCAGTTCGAGAAAGAACGAAGCCAGAAAGGTATAGTCCATATACTTTTTGTTCAAATTTTGATTTATCTATTACTCATGATGATACCAGAAGTGTGAGGGAAGCAGTGGATCCAGAGGATGGAAAACTCTGGAAAGAGGCCATGGTTGATGAAATGACATCTTTGCACAAAAATGAGGGTTGGGATCTGGTGGAGTTGTTGGCTAGAAGAAAACCCATTGGCATAAAATGGGTGTTTAAGAAGAAGATGAATGCAAAAGGAAAGGTGGAGAAATAAAAATCTTGGTTGCTAGAAAAACATTATTCCAAGGTTCCAAGAATTGATTTTGGTGATATTTTTCCTCCTATTGCCAAGGTAGCTTCTATTAGATTACTTTTATCTGTTACTATTGCTTTTGATTTTGAGGTAGAACAAATGGATGTGAAGACAACATTTCTTCACAAGGATTTGGAAGAAGAGATTGACATGAAGCAACCTAAAGGCTTTGTGGTGAAGGGTAAGAAAGAGTTGGTATGCAAGTTAAAAAATTATATGTATGGGTTAAACAGTCACAAAGGATGTGGTATCATAAATTTGATACTTTTATACGGGGACTTGGCTTCACCAGAAGCAAAGCAAATCACTGTGTCTATTTTAAATTTATTAGCGACCGTGTTATTTATCTTGTCTTGTATGTGTATGATAATGTTTATGGTTGGAAATGACAAAGAAATTAGCCAGGATTTGAAGATCCAATTGTCCTCCAAATTCGACATGAAAGATCTTGATGTTGCAAACTATATTTTGGGCATGGAAATCAAATGAGATCGGGCAAAGAGGAAGCTCTAGTTAAACCAGAGGAAGTATATCGAGACAATATTGCAAAGGTTTAATATGTAGGATAGTAAACCAGTGAAGGTTCCTGTTCCTATAGGTGTAAATTTATTCGTTGAACAGTTTCCCAAGACACAAGAAGAGGAAAAGGAAACGTCCTGTGTTCCATATGCAAGTGCAGTCGGTAGCTTTATGTATGTAATGGTCTGTACTAGACCAAACATTGCACATGTAGTGGGAGTATTGATCCAGGTGGATGTTGGTGGCCACCCACCTATCCCACTTGGACCCCCGCAACTATCTCTTTTAGCTTTTCAGTCTCCTTATTTGTAGTACAATTTACTATTTTTAGTAGTTTTTTGGGTCCTGAACTTCTGGAGCCGTTTTGAGGCCCTAAGCGACTTTTTTTGGAAAATTTGGGAGCAACATGGGTCCATGGACCGATGTTTCTCTTCCAAAGTTATAGTTCTCAGATAGATATTTCTAACGAGCTAATGTATGCGTCAAACAGAGATCGTATGCCAAAGTTACAACCCCAGGAAATTGATGTACCAATTTACCCAAACGGGGCCCACAATTTGGCATTTCATCTTCTAGGGTTAGGTTTTGGGATGTTAAGGGTTTTTTCCATTGTTTATCAACAATAAATAGGCCTTCGAGCCTCATTGTAACACAGTTCAGAGGCATGTAGCCGCCACATCTCTTCTCAAATATAAGCTACCATCGCCCTAGCTGGTTTATTTCCATTACTATTTGTAAGCATATTTCAGTATTTTACATTAATGAAATGAAGTATTATTTCCGCTGCATATCTGTGTTTATGGTTACCTCTGTAATTTGTTGCATTCCTATTTAAATCTAGATCAAGTATTGATAAGGTTTATTTCAAAACGAGGGAAGGAGCATTGGACAGTAGTGAAGTAGGTTTTCAGGTATTTGTGTGGCACTAGTGATTATGGTTTGTGCTACCAAAGAAGACTAGGATTAGACATATTTTTGGATATCCATAGCTTTGTCGATGTAGACTGGGCTGGAGATCTAGGTCAGAGAAGATCTAGAAGTGGGTATGTGTTTAACCTATTTGGAGATGTAGTCAGTTGGAGGAATAAGAGACAGTCTATACTAGCACTTTCAAATATAGAGGCAGAATACATGGTAGCCACTCATGCAAGAAAAGAAGAAATTTAGTTGCAGATATTGTGTCCAATTATGGGGTTAGTACAATGAGCTATAAGAATAGACTATGACAACCAAAGTTTAGGTTTCTTGGAAAAGAACCTTGCTTATCATTCAAAGACAAAGCACATTGATGTTCAGTATCACTTTGTGAAAGATATGGTTGAGGACAAAAAGATGTTGCTGGTAAAGGTGGACACTTTGAATAATATTGCAAATGCATTGGAAAAGTTTGAGAGCACTGAGAAGTTCTCTTGATGTAGAGAAACAATGGGCATTGTTAGGCTGGATCAATGAATAATCTCTCTTGTGGAAATAAAATGACAAGTGGGAGAATGTTGGGTTGTGTTATATTCTTTCCACGACTACCCCACGTGTAGGGGGGACATTGGGGGGAAAATCTCTCCCTGTACGTTGCACTGGAAGTTGTCAGGGGGTAACATGGGGGGTGACTGCCACCCCTATCAAGGGGTATGCAAGGGGGCTACTGCGCCTTACACGTGGTCCGGGGGAGCTCCCTGGGAAATTTTTTTTGGACCCTATATTAGGTGGGCGGACCTACCTATGGATTTTTGCATGGATTTCGCACATGTTTTTGGGCATGATGGTTTTCTGTCCATGGTATTTTGTAGATCCAGTCAAGGGAACTACGGTTATGTTCTAATCCAAGGTTAATGGTTTTGGGTTTATGGATTCTTCAACATGTATATATGTATTGTAACATTGAAAGGAAAATAATGAAAAAGCCATCTGGTAGTCTCAGTTTTGGGATCTAGGGGAAAATATTTCTGTATATATTCTTTTTGTTTTATTCTCTCACCATTGTTTATTTTCTATTTTTAGAATTTGTATGTACAAGGTTAAAATCTACATATCATTCTACTGAACTTTGATTGTTGAACTCTGATATATCTCCTTGTCGATTTCCAATCTTCGATGTCATAAAATTTTTGACTTCTGATAATCGAATATGCGTTTGACCTCCGACTTCCGATAACCATTCACCTCTAAAATTCAATCTCTGACATACTATTCACTCTGATATCCAGACCCAATATGTGTATTAACTTTGATTAATAAGAATATGGCGTATGCTTGTCTAATTGAAACAATTGTAAAACCTTTGATATTAAACCTTCGACATTTTGGACCGCATATAGTTATTACAATGCGTTTAGTTATGATTTCACATCTGCTCCATATCAGAGCTATTCAATATCGCAAATATTTTGTGTTGTCTCATTTCAAAAGTTATGATGAATTTTTCTCCGATATCACACGGTTCTTGCCACTTATTACTTCCACATGGGGCCACTGTGATAATAATTGAAAAGTCTATTCCAATGGTTTTGCGGGAAGTTTGTATGTTTAATTTTTTATTTTGTTTTCGGTTAAGTTTAATATTAGAACTAATAAACTCTGTTTGACATAAACAGGGATGAATCTAGGGTCGATAAGGAGGAAGTAATAGTTCGATTAGAACACTCTCTGCCATGTGCCACAATGCAATTCTAAAATGGGAAGGTTTTTGTAGAATAAACTAAATAAGGCCAACAAATGGGCAACAAATCAATCCTTCGACTAAAGAACATAACTTTGTGGCAACGATTTCTAGATTCGATTTTCCATTTCTTAAGAGAATCATGGGAGATTGTTAGCTCTATAAATCTATATAAATACTCCTGTATTAAATCTTGTTAAAGGGGGATCACGATCCACACACATGGTGATTCTCTGTACTAATTTTGTTTGTTATTTCGCACTATTATAGAGTGCAAAAAGTTTTATTATAGAGATGGTGGAGGAGTTATGGCTCTCAATAATTTCTTTTTACTATCGCAGGCAGTTTTATAAAGGGTTAGAACTACTCTAAGAACTATGGTAATATAACTTTCACATGGTTTTAATTGATTCTTGTTCTTGTGTGTTGGGCATGGAATCCCCCCACGACATTTTTTGGGGCTCAAAGCCCAAGTCTTGAGTTGAGATTATTGTAAAGCTCAGCGAATTGCGGGCGTGAAATGTATGTTAGAATCACAGGGATGTTTGCCCTAGTTTTGAATGTAATGTCGGCCTACCCATGGTCCACGGACCATCGGATTGTATAAATAGAGCGAGGCTCTAAGTTGTAGAGGGAGATGAGATCTAATGGAGAATAGGCATGGAAGGTCTTAGAGATTACGTTGAAGTCCGAAGTGTGTCTTGAGTCATAGAGTAGCAAAAGGCTTTGCAGCTGAGTGCGCAGAGGCCTAGTAGAGTCCGTAACTGAGTGCACGGACCCCTGTAGCTGAGTGCGCAGGGTGGATTCGAGTCTGTAATCAGAGAAGAGATTAATAAAGAAGGGTTCTATTACCAATTTTGTGTATATGTTCTGAGTTATTACATGTTAAATATCATTTACGAATATATTGTTTCTTTACTACGCACACTTGTATGAATTGTGAATATTGTTAAGTATAACTGAAAGCATGCAAATAAGCTAAGTTAATCAACTAATATTGGATTACTAAGGACTTGGGTAATAACACTATTCGGCCCCCGAGTAGGGTTGTGTGATGGCAACATCTCAGGCTACGAGGTGCGGGTAAGTGCGCATAGCGACGTGCGTGCAGGGTCGAACCGCAAACCACTTGAACTCATCAGACATCTCCAAGGTGTGAAAACCTAGTTCTAGGACTCTCCGATACTGTGTCAGGTGAGACCTAAGTATGCGCTCCACTGACTATTGCCGAAAGGCTCAGTAATAATGGGATTTGTTTGGCTAAATCACCTCTGAACTTGGGTCAAGCCCCAACAACCCAACAAATGGTTTCATTGCTAGGACCGGGATCTACATAAGGGTTGTCTGATGTCATGTCAATGGAATCCAACAAAGAAAGAAATTGAAGGGTGGTTGGATAGAAGGATTCATGAGTTTGCGGCATAGGAAAACAGGAATCCACGTGTATCAAAGGAATAGTTGTTAGAGTGCTACTTATGTACGGAAATCCACGAAATTTTCTTTGCATCTTTCCCCTCTGAGTTGTATGAGTGGATTGTGAAGCTAGAAGAGAGTCAGGGAAGGTGTAGGCTCAAAAAATCGATTGTGTGGACTCTAGAATTGGTGCACAGACTAGAAGCATCGAAAGATAAGATCGTGTGCACTGTGGACCTTTGGCTCGATCGAATTATAGGAGGTTTTATCACCGAGTTCATGGTAGATACTTCATTCAGCTACAATGAGGTGGAACGACACTTTCTCAAAGGACCACGAGGTAAGTACATTAAATCCTTGAACACTTGGATTAAAATTCTATTGTGTGAAAAGCAGGTTATGCAAATAAATTGATGTTTGGGGCTACGTAGAGTGGGAGGATCTATAGAAACAAAGGTAGCGCATAAGTAGAAAATAACGCCTTGATTTCGCCTCGGTGAGAAACCTAGGAAGAGATCATGAAAGTTTCACTATGAAGTGCGATAAGTCTGATAAGCTAGTGAATTCCATGCATACCACCTCCACCTACACTACCACTAATTTCACCATCTTCACCCCCATCTCCACCCACAGCACCTCTGCCACCACCACAGTTCAATATGGCAAGCATGATAAATTGTCAATGTTCAAAGGAGTAGGGAACGAAGATCCAGACCAATTTTGGTTCGTAGTAAAAGTTGTATGGGAAGCACAAGGAGTCTTGGATGACAATATAAAGAAGGCAACAATGGTAAGCGTGTTACAGGATCGTGCACTAACATGGTACATTAAGCATTCTAATGACCATCCAAACATGGGGATTGCAGATATCTAGGTTGCACTAAACAGAGAATTTAGCAGGTCAAAATCGGAGACAGTTGATTATCAAGTTTAAGGAAATCATGGTGCCTCCAGGCGAGACCCCCTAGGAGCTGGATCAAAGACTAAAGAGTATGATTCGTGAAGCCAACATGACCTTGATGGATGGACAACACTGCACATGGTTTGTAGTGTCACTAACGCCGCATCTAAGGACCGCACTATCACAACAAAAGTTATCCACCCAGGATGAAGCTTTGGAGATTGCAATGAGACTACACGAGACCCCAATATAAGATCCTGGCCTAGGAATCCAACAAATCCATGTGCAACTGAAAAGTTTATATCTAGAAATGTAGAGTTTGAAACAGGATAGGACAACTCAACCAGAGGCGCGCGAGGAGGTATGGTGCATAAAGTGCAAGGGACATGGACATGACAAGGACCATGGTCTAGTTTTCGTGAACTACTTGGTGGGAGGAGGGCTGATGCCATTAAGAATAGAGGCACAAGTAGGACCAAGTACGATGCCTGCATTATGGTGCACAATTTGTTAGATAGGGGGAAAACATGCTACGAATAATTTCCATCTCTTGCAGAAGTATACACAAACGTCCTAACAGTTGTTCTGTAATTTCTGCAGATTAGTAGGCCATGATGAATGCCCCTGTAGAAGTTATGAATTGATGATGGATCAGACTCCTGCCTACAGATTTTAGACTGAAACATGAGCCCCCGATCAAAATGTAGGAATGGCACACACGAGATTCCAGGGGTGCGGACGAGGTCGAGGTGGAATGGGACTAGGAAGGGCTTATGAATAGCTAATTTGTTACAATTACGGAGGGCAAGGGCATTATGCCCACAATTGTACAAATATGACTAGAGCATCATTTTTATATTGTACACAATTTGATCATGAGATGAAGGATTGCCCTACATTGATAGCGAGGTTGCGCGATAAAGGAATGCTCCAGCCTCCCCCAACTCAGAATTTATAAATGATGAGGTCTCACCTGTGCGAAGAAGACCCAAACGTAAACATCATGCTCTAAAGCGGTATCATGACAGGAGATGACAAGGGAAAGCAACCCAAAGAAAGCGCTTGGGTTCACATGGCTCCTACAAAGGAACCAGAGTTTGATTTGGAGCACGCAAAGGAGACACTCATGGAAGCTCAAAAGAGCTTCATGGAGGCCTCCACTTCAGGTAGTAAGGATCAACTAGAATCGGGGATGGATCGTTCAATGCTCACTACCTTTCTGGAGACATGCATGAAGTTGCTACACGACAGCAAGGCTATGAAGGGACTACAGGAAGTCATCACTAGGTGCGCTAGGTCAGGAGAACCACGCATAGTCTGGAAGCTCGAGAAGCACACATCGCAAATTTTATGCTCCTATACCAATAGGTGTCATATTTCATGATTGACTTGATGAGCTCTGTAATATGTTCATACCTTTCTTGTTGCAAAGGTTTTCCATATTGTCAAAAAATCAAAAAATTTAAAAAATGTAAAGAGGGTATACCCTAAAAGAAAAATCAAAGGGTAAAAAGAATAAAATGGTCAAAAAAATGAAAGAAATGAACCCCAAACAAAATAGACCAGGAAAGTGTGCAAGTCTAAGTGCCACTACTATTTCATTTTCTGTAATAAGCAATTGTGTGCAGCTTGTTAAACTTTTTCCACAATTGATGAATAGTCAAAAAACTGAAGCTTGGCTAGTTCATATTTGAATTTCATGTTTTAGAGATAGAAAATAAAATCTGACCAACTGTTTAATCTTGGCAGATAAGTAGATAGGTAGAGTAAATCAAAAGGAGCTCAACTATTTAATCTGAGCCCTTGGATGTAATAAGTGTAGATTTAGGTAGGCTTGCCATGTAAAAGAAAAGGATGATTTGATAAGGGTTTGCCAGTCTAAGTGCACCCAAATAAAAAAGAAAAAATGTCAGATTAAAGTAGGTAGGGTAGGTAGATGGTGTTGCAGAATGATATTTGTAATGAAAAATGCCTTTAAATGTGTTGATCTTTACTTTTATCACATAGTGAAAGGCAAACATTTCACTTGATGCAGTTCAAGCAAATCAAGGGTAAATAACTGACTTCCATTCACATTTTCCCTAAACACTTCACTAATTTCCCCTAAGTTGTTAGGTCTTTGAAAGTCAAAGGGGCTCAGAGCATTTCTCTGACTTCTGGAGGGACCGGACCCTCAGCCCAATGATATAAAAGCCTAAGTACTCATAAATCATCCATCCATCATTCATTTTACTCCATAAAGTTTGCCTAAGTGAAAAAACCTATTTTACTTAGGAAATGCATGATATCACTTGAAAAATCCCTTTTCCCGCTTTAGCCTAAGTGTAAATGTAAATTTTAACGTTTTAAATTAGCGCTTGTTCACTATATTTATTCATATTAACTTTTAACATTTCTTATATAATTCCCATATAAACTGTACCCTTTCCTGTATTATGTAATTAAAATAAAATCCCCGCGTTACTATGTACCCCACCCCCCGGTTAGTTATAACCATAGTCATAATGTAAAATAGGGATTAATAAACTTATTTGAAGTTTGTTAATAACCTTCCCCACCGTGCTATAATGGGATTAATTAACCATCCGGGTTAGTTAATAACCATAACCCTGACCAATAGAATCACGTCCGATACAATTAAAACACTATTAATTATATCGGGCCCACTTTCTTAAATCCCTGCCATCTCCAATGCTCGTCCGCCATCCGATCCCTGCTTCAACATCTAATGATCGGTATTCATATCGCGGCCCCCCATTGTGACCGTGCTTTAACTTGCGATCAAAAGGTGGTTTTCCGCCCGTACCAAAGCCACGTGTCAGTCATTCTGTATGCTCACTCGCCCTCTGCTCGATACCACTTAACCCCAAAAGCAGTGTGGGGTAAATCACTTACCACCCTCCACGTAATGACAAAAAATCCCACCACGATGATGTCATCTACCCAATTAATGCCAAAAACACCCGCCAATCCAAATTTCGTTAAATCAATGAGAAAATGTCACTTTCACCATCATTCCCTATAAATTGTGTTCCATGCAAAATACGTCCAGTCAGCTATGTGAGTGTTCAGTCACCACCCGGCCAAGAAACTCCAACATTTTGCTTTGTAGTTCATCATTCGACCTGCAAACTACACAGTTTGCCTCCTTAAATCCATGTATTTACCCAATTCACTCAGTGAACCTATAATTTCAGGTTTTCACTGAGAATTCAACCTGAAAAGCCGAATTCAAGAAAAATAGTCTGTAATTACCATAAAATACCCCAAACTACTGTTTAATCCATTTTTCCCACTAGAAGTCTGAATTCTAGTTTGAATACACAAGAACTAAATATGGAAACTCCCATACCCCTAAATGTCACACCCATGAAGCACCTCATAAAGACTTGGATTATTTACCCCTGGCTAACAAATATTTCCAAATAAAAGACCTATCTGGTGATGGTAACCATATTAAAATCTTTTGCCAAATCAGAGATAGTCATCTGAATAATTCTAATTTTTTTGGACTGTGGGAATCCAATCTTCCCATGTATTTCCTCCCCTTAGTCCATGTTTTCCCAGATATCATTCATCAATTCTGTGCCAACTATGACCCTATCCATAGAGCAGTTATATCCCTATCCCAAACTATTCTTTTTCCCATAACTGTTAAGTCCATTAATGAAATGATCCAGTTCCATTCCACTCAGCCCCTTGCTCCTCTTTCCCTGGGATATTTGCTTGAAAAATCCCCTCAGTTGCCCAAATTAGAGATAACCCATATTGCTCAGATGTTTATGTTACCAAACTACCAACCCACTGGCCCACCTCCCTATCTATAGACCTTTTTCACTAAAACTGGTAGACTTATTGTTGACATGATATCCATGATCATGGGATTTAATACCAGTGAATATGTTGATGATATTACTCTAGTTTTGTTGTCAATATTCACTCCTGGACAACCCCTGCTGTTAAGTATGACTATGCCACTTTCATTGCCAATAAAATCCATGATCAATTCATGAGTTTGGATAGAGAAGGTGTTTTCAAGTACACATCTTTTATATATCATCTCTTGTTATACCATCAACCAAACAGCTTTCCTTTCCATATCAGAAAGTTGGACTCAAAAGGAAATCGAAAGTCTGTGATCTTTTGGACCTCAATCTTTCATAAAACTATGGAGTCTCCTTATACCTATAATGAATTCATTGACTGGTTTGTACATCCAGCATCCACTCCGTTGACAGTAGTTTCCCCTCCTAGACTCACTGGTGACATGAAGAAGATTCTCCAACTTTCCAAGCAGTACAGGATAGGTGACTGGTACCTCTACCAAAACCACACAGAAATTAGAATGTATGGCTATGAACTTTTCCCTTTCAAGTTTCCTAAATATGTGCCCATGAGATTGTTTACACTAGAGTATTTCAGACAGATTATCAATGTAGACTTAGTCCATTTTTGTAGTCCAAAGAAGAAAGCCCAGTTAAGGATAAAGAACCAGCTAGGCCCTTATGTCATCAATTATAGGGATGCATGGCAAGATGCTGAAAAGATTTTAGAAGACCATCTTAGATTGAAGAAGAGTCTTTGGTGGGTGCCCTATGACCCAAATAGTTTCATAAGTGATAGAAGAACAAAGAATAGTTTGTCAATTTATATACATCATAAGATTCTAGAAATTGAACAATATGCAAATCAGGATGAATGGGTAGAAGGGACCTTAATAGAAGAAATTAGTGAGCAAGAAAAGATGGAAATGGCTATGAAAGATCTTGAAAGAACCCTTCACCTGGACTCTTTTGGACAGGTAACATTCAAGCTGCCTCAACAATCAGGAATTGGTACATCCTCTGCTAGAACTTCTCAACAGTCTCCACAAGAAGCCAATATACCAGCTACTTCCAAGGGCAAAGAAATAGATACTACAGAGCGACCTACAATGATAGATCAACCTGCAAAGTCTAGAGAACAGAATCAAGGGAAAATTCCTTCAGCGCAAACTAAGGCAACAAAAATTCTAGCATTGCAGACTCGTCTAAATGAGGAAAGAAACAAAAAGAGGGACAGAGAAACCATCAAACCTGTCAGTGGACCAACAGAACAACCTGGAGCAAAGAGACAAAGACTGAATCCTCTGTCAAAAGAGGACATAATTGAAGAAACTATAGACAACCAGAGAGAAGAAAGAGCCAGCCAACAAACTCCATCATTCGAAGTAACCTCAACTAGTTCACGAAGGCAGGGGCTAGAAAGATAGCACAGTGTAGAAGTATATTCCGCCAAGCCACAAAACAAACATGCCTCAGACATTAAGAAGAATTTCACATAGATCAAGGCCAGGAATGACCCAATAAAGCTTCAAATTTATGTTCAGTATTTGAAAATGGCCCCCACAAACCAGTAAAGCTTAATGTCAGCCTATGACATTAAAGAAGGTAAAATGATAATGAGTTATTTTAAGCCAAAGGTGCAGCAAGCCCAGTTAGCAGTAGATTACATTAGAACCAACTTGGAGGTCCTAGCCAAAGATATTCACCCTATGGACCAGATTGAGCTTCACAAACAAATTGGGGAAATTGTTTATTCCACACTGATTGGCAAAGCAATACTAGCCCACAAATTGTAGAATTCTTTGGACAACACAACAACTCAATTACATTTGGATAAAGCCTCTTCTCTGGCTAAAGATAACAGGATCAAATCACTAGAAGAGATTATTATTGGATTGGGACATGATCCCAAAGATGCTAAAGGCATAAAAGAACTAATTAAGAAGAAAGAGGAGGACATTGTTGCCTTAAGAAAATAGTTGAAACCACCTCCTTCAACACATCCACAAACTGCAGAGGTTGTACAACAAAAATAAGAAGAAGACATGATGGACCTACTCCTGAAACTTAACGAAAGATTAAATGATACAGAGAAGGCATTGGAAAAAGCACTAAGGGAAAAGCAGGGAGATTTGACCTCTCAGCCTCCTGAGGTAATCCCCATAGTCTCAACTGCAGTCCCTTCCACAAGTGGAACAACATCAGCTCCAAATGTCCCAGCAGTCATAGCAGAAGTAATTATAGGTACATCAACAACAGGTACATCAAAAGCAACTACAGCACCAGGTCGCAGTAGTAGTATGAGCACAGAAGAATTAATAAAGGCCATGGAAGAATTAAGATTACATGTCATAGAGTTGAAACAAGTGAAAGAGAAATTGGCTAAGGTAGAAAAGAATTATGATATCTCCAAAATAAACATTGTGGAAAAACCTAAGGAGATTAAAGCCATAGAAAGTAAAGTAAAAACATTAGAACAAGAGCTTACCTTTGATAAAACCTTGACAAAAATCAGGAATCCTTTGGGCTAATATCATTCAGTCTATAAATGAAATATGGCCATCAATCCAAGTAATTTATGAGCAACTAGACTTAGTAAAAACAACCCATGGAGCAATTCAGCAGATAAGAGCAGAGTTGGGTAAAATGTTAGAAGAAGCCAAAAGGCTTATCAATTATTTGAATACCAAAAACAAAGAACAACTGGAAGTACTTGGCATCTCTGATAGGACAGATACCATTTTGGAAATTAAAAGATTCCTGACCAAAAGAACTTTAATGAAGAACTTAGAAAGAAGGTGCCAGGACATCCAAGTAGAAATCAATTCTTTTATGGAGAAATTCATAGTTTTGCAAAGTAAAGGGCTACCAAGTCCTTTGGTCATTAATGGTAAGTTACTAAAACACATTGATTATGTAGATAAATTAAATAAGTTTGCTGGAAATCAGGCTAGCTCATCATCAAGTGCAGCAAGAGTGAAAACAATTCCCATAGGCCGAGTTCTCTATGATAGCTTAGAGAACTTATTTTACATTGAGCATGAGGTAGAGCACCTATTCACCATCCAGCCTAACTTCTTCAGATATAAAAAGACTGATGAAACATTAAGGAAACTTCAGAGGCACAAATTGCTAGAACAGAAATGGTGGGAAGATATGTTAGAAATTTTTTAAAGTTACCTTTAGTAAAATGTAAAATTTTGGGCTATTTACCTTGTTGAGATAAACAGAGATGAATAAAGGTAAAAAATGATCAAAACAGGTCGAAGAGTATCAGAGCAGGTAAAGAGTATCAGTCAAACAGGGCAGCTAGCATGATGTTACAGTAGCAAGCCAAATAAAAGGGCCTGCCTCAGGCACACCTAGCACAAATAGGAACAGCGCAACATCTGTTAGCTTTTCTCCTATCTTTGAGACTATCTGTCTCTATTTTCTTGTAAAAATGATTTGTTATCACTAGAATATATCTCACTCTATTATGAGATATTTTGTGTAAAATATTTTGTATAAATACTCCCTCAATTGGAGTATTAGGGGTGGATTCATATACTTTGTTGTAATACTAGTTTTTTTTGGAATAAAGTGCTGATTGGATCAAATTTTTGCATGGCTTGCTGGACAAAGAATTAATGCAAGGGACTTTTCAAAGATTTCTTGAAGCAAACACTGGATCAATAAGTCCTCTATACCTCATGTTTTAAAGTTTTCTTTGTTTATTATATCATCTTTGTTTCACATCTGAATGATAAACAAAAAAGAGTAATTCAGAATATGCTTTATTGCACTCTATTTTCAAAATTTATCATTTTCTATGTTTTCTTCTGAATTCGAATAGATAGTGAAATCTTAATTGCTCCTGTTTTCTAGTTCTCTCACTTTGATTATGTGTTAAAGAATACTTAACTGCTCTTTATCAGTAATCAGCCAAGTTCTCTCTTGAAATAGGTTGAAGGATTCTTAATTTCCCTTCACCCATTTGGAAAACCCATTCCATCTATTCAAAATCTTTATTTTTTCCTTGTTTGACCACCATGCCCTGTGAAACCATCCTTTGTTGAGAAACCTAAATCCAGTAAAGACATCTTACTTGACTCCATTTGCCCAATGGACTAAACTACTTAGTCTTATACCTCTGCTATTGAATCTCACCACCCAAATTCAAACAAACGCCTAAACCTCACAACTAGCCTAATATCCTGAAAAAACAAAGCTAAAACTTAAAGAGAGAGCCCTCTCTGGATGCAGATTGGCTGGAATTTGTATCTAAAAGATTGGTTTGTGTTTACCTCGGCCTCCTTTCCCTTTCTTACAACTTTTTGGAAAACTTGAGTGATAACAGCAAACAGGAAGGGAAATGAGATTGACTACGCAAATCGAAGAGTATGAAATGGATCAAGTGATTCTGGATCTAGGATTGACATGAATGTACTGCCAAAGCAAACATGAGAGCGCATGGGTAGGCCCACGTTGTAATGGTCCCCTATTCAATTGCGAATGGCGAACCAGCAGAAGGTCATACTGACGGGAAGATTGCAGGGAATAACAGTAGACATCGAAGGTGTGAGCGTGCTTGTAAATTTTGAAGTGATAGAGATTGTCAATGACAGCAATCCCTATCCCCGCTACTGGGAATTGATTGGTCCATTGACATGAACGGAGTGATAAACATGAGGAAGCGCAAAATTATTTTTGAGAAAAATTCACTGTGCCTAGTGGTACCTTTAGACCCTACGGAAGGATCACGCTACATAGAGCTAGTGCGCGATGACAAGCTAGATTGTATCTACAAGATAATAGCTTGGGAATAGGATTGGGTGAATCCTACAGTGGATAGTAAGATTTCTTGGGAGCGCGAAAGCTCATGCACATCAGATTTGAATGCCGAAATAGAATTATGGTAGAATCGATTACATGAGGTAACCATGCTTAATTGCATCATGATGGTAAGATCACTATGCTGCATGGCAACAGATGTAAGGGATTTGCCTATGTATGAGGGGTTGATAGAGGTGGATGAATTCTTGAACAAATTTGAATGAGAAGTGCTAGAGAAACAATGTTTTGATGCTCTGAAATGGGCACCGTGTGCTACACCTGAAAGATGGTGGGGTACACATCAAAGAAGTTTTGAGAAATGGCACAAATGCAGAACGATGATGCTTATATAGTTTGGAAAACCTTAGCTGTGGATGGAAGCTAGGTATGATGGACGAAATAGCCTATGTGCCCACCTCTCTAGATGGGTACAAGCGTATCGTACGCAACCTGCACGAATGCACACTATCCTCATGATAGAAAATAGGAGCAACAAACAGGAGCGGGCAAGACAAGGGCGTGAACAATGAAGTTGGACAAGACCAGGCATGCCAACAATGATCCACGTAGAAGCCTTTGACAAGCTATGCGAAGTGCTAAACATGGTCCACCATGTGAGATGCACTGACTAGGACCTGTGCGTGCCAGTGGTTCAATTGGCTTATAGGACCATGTGCAAAACCCTGACCACATGAGCACTTCCGAAGCTAAAGTATGAAGCAAGGGCTGTAATTCCTATGGAGCATGTGAAGCCTAGTTTGTGCATAGCAACACCTATAGATACGACACTCCACAAAGCACAGAACGTAGGAATCACACAACTGCGAGAAACAGAACACATAAGAATTGAGGAAGAAATCTGACAGGGAAACCTTAGACTTCGCAAACTTGAAAAATACTGGGTATGGCTAAGGGAGAAAGGCACTTCAATGGACGCAGAGGTCTAGAAGCTACAAGATAAAATAAAGGAAGCATTTCTCATCAAAATTGAGGATGGTAAGGGAAGGTGCATACAATCATACTGACAAGTGGGAGGACTATCGCCGTGAACTAGTTAGTTTGTTGCCTTGGCTTAGACCGCGTATCACCAAATGTAGTGACTAGGGTAGCGTGTTGCAAATACTAGAGTGCATGATGCCGACCACAATAATGGAAGGTGGGGATTCTTCATGAACCATGATGGATGACGAGATGGAGCCCCACATGGGTGGTGTGACCACCTGACTAGACTCAGGAACAATAGTCTTAGCACTCCATGTAGTTGAAAGGGAGCATGGGACTATAAACTATTTTGCCTGGGAGCTGCGCGATATTGGGGATGCGTGCAACAACAGAGTGTCATAGGGTCCATGACTGCACAGGAGGATTGCACTGCCACTTGGGTTGGCTGGAAAGTGACTGTTGAAGTCACTATTCACGATGGGATGCTCGTCTTGAGGCCAAATGGAGCGTGCGGCGGGCATTTAAGACGCGATTTATGGGAAAGATTTGGGAAAATATACCACCAAGAAAGCATTCATGGCCTAAAATTGGGGGGAACAATCAAATTTGAATTCAAAAGGCACTATAAAACACAAAGGGCTAGCCAACGAACAACACTTGGTCATTTGAGCATTAAGTGCTTGAGCAGAGCACCGAGCATTGGGAGCTGAGCGATAATTGAGCCCTTATGTTTGTGAGTGAAAGAATACATCCTAGATACGATGATAGCAACTAAGAATGATTTTGGAATTGAAGAAGTAACCACCGGCGAGGCCGCACAGACCCTAATGGTGGAGGATGTTCCAGAAAGCATTGGGGTTGTGGCAGAAATCCCCAAATCACCGTGAACACTGAGGCCCAAGAAATATAAACATGCAATGGCCCTCGTATGCGTGTCCCTGAGGAACCCACTACGCAGTAAGCTATCAATGGCCGGTAAAGGAAAAGCAGTCACGGGCGACACAAATGAGGAAGAAGAATATTTACATGCCCTTATCATCACAGAGGAAGAAGATGAAGATACGGAGGAAGATATTCAACCTATACCCTCTACAACAAAATTACCCACATATGTCCCTCCGTGGAAAGGGAAAACCAAAGTGCCAAAGGACTTGGATGGAGCGAAGAGTTCACTCCAGACCCCGCTCCTCCCAGATGGCATTGTGCTCGAGGGCATGCACCTAGGCCACGTGCCAACCATGAAGTTTGAAGTCTGGGATCTCGCTAACTGAGAGAAGTTCCTGCACATATAGACCGGGAACCTAATGATGCAGAATACTGGGGGTGGTGATAATATTAGAGTTGCGGAAATGTCTATGTAGTGTGGAAAAGGCTAGCTTGCTGCACTTATTATGGATATGACATTTCAACCATGTGCCCATCACCCTTTTCATCATCACGTAGCTACTATGCCTTGTGCATGATGTGTATCTATTGTTGCAGGAGCCTGTTCCCATCATGACAGACCTCATTCATAGTATTTCTTAGCTCCTCTATAAAGGAAAGGACCTCATGACCATCGTCAAAGGAAAGGGCAGTGATTTGGCCCTTGCAGAAGCCATGAAGACAAAATACAAGTTGGAGAAGAAGAAGAGGGGATACAGCATCTCCAACATCAAGGAGAAAGGGGTACATGTAGCAACCCAACTCCTGGCTGGCAAAGTTATGAGGAAGTGCCGCGCCAATGAGGTATCAGCACCGGTGGTCGCACTGGTCGAGCATTGTGCGGAGGGGGTCCAGATCAACTTGTTCAAATTCCTCTGCCAGAATTTTTGACAAACAGTCACGAAGCCCAGGAGTAGGGTAAAAATTTCCACTACGTGTGGTTGTTGTTATCCATAATTCTTGTAGCAGGGTACCTACCAGAAGACAGTCAATTCCCCAACATTGACAAAGACTTATTGGAGGCCGCGAAATACGCTTCGTTATGGACCATAAACAACGCAAAACAGATTTGTGACACCAAAATTTTATGGGTGCTCATGAGATGAGCATTCGGATGTGGATCAATCAGAGGCTGCACCTGTCACCTATGGTGTACAATAGTCTGCAGAGTTTTACAAAGTTTAAAGCCGACTTGCATAAGGTATACATCAAGGCATGCAAGAACACATTGAAACTCCATTTTATAGCCACTGATGATGCCATATTCACTGTCTTAGAGACATGGCCTCCAGAATGGCATGCCCCAGACCTGGTAGAAATTGAGAAGGTGAAAGCGTAGAAGAAGAAGGACGATGCCAAGCTGCGCGTCACACAATTGGTTGTGAAAAGACAGAAGGAAACCACAACAGCTAAGGACAGGGTAGCGAGGAAAGCGACACAGAAAGACGCAGAACAGAAAAAGGCTGTAGATGCAGTAACAACAGCATAAGCGGTGGCAGAAGCAACAATGAAGGCAGATGAGGACCAAGCAACATCCTCACCGGGGCAGGAAATAGAAGAAACAGAAATAGCAGAAGGGGCACAGACCCAGGGGCCACATCCCATAGTTGAAGTGGCCACACATCACAGAGTGAGCAGGACCAAGGAAGAAGGTCAAGGCCTCGAAGTTGACCATTGACCCAATCACCTTAACTGAAGGTGATCTCCATGACATCGATGAGACAATCTGCAATGTCACAAATGAAGGGCTTCAGGATTTTATGTAGGAGCACCAGACTGTGTTGGGGGCCCTTAGGGCATAGCTATAGGAGAACAGGCACATCCCCCTGAGGAAGGTACCTAGTCAACCCACGTCACAATAGGAACTTCAACAACAAAGCAAATGTTGCGTGCAAGGATGACAAATACAATAGTGTTGTCGGACGGAGCTCTAGTGTCGTCAAATGCAATGGATCAATTGTCAACTAGCATGGTCAAAGGCCTTGGCCTTAATTTGGTTGCCCTTTTGTGAGAGACACTATATCTACTGCACGATGAGATAATGACAGAGATGCACACTAGGGAGAGCTGCGTGATCAAAGTTCTTAGCAAGCAAAAGATAAACATAGAATAAATCAACATACAACACGATAAATTAGTGTCGCAAAATTAACATTTGGTGCAGGTGGTAGATGACGCTTTTCAATGTGTCCCGGAGCTTGTCATCCTAGTAGATCTACCAGTAGAAATGTAGATCCATAGCTTGGAAACTAGAGTCTGCGAGGCCAGGTAAGAAATGACAAAGGTTCAGCTGGAGCTGAATCTTTAGATTGTCAAGTTGTGGTTTAAGGCACAGCCTTACACTCCCCCGAAAGTTAGAGAACAACGCTCCAGTGCTATCATAGCAAGGTTGGAGGAAATTGGGGATGCAATGTGAGATTTTACTAGCATGTTGGAACAAGCACTTGAGGTCCTCACGACTTTGCAGGAGAACCCGAACATCCAGCGCCTGGAGATAGAGGCACTAGAACTCCAGTAGAAATACGACAGTGTTCGAGGAACTGCGCAAACAGTCATCCTCACTCAGCAGCTTGCGAGGATGTAGCAAGCTAAGGCACTAAAGGAGCAAGTGGATGTTGTGTGACACAAGGAGGAAGTTCTCAAAGCGCGTGTTCAACCATGGATTGACGAGGCATTCATGATCATGACAAATATCAAAGGAAAGCTCGTGCACATACAGGGGATGCATGTAAATATGCAGGGAAGCACGCCAGACACAGAGGTCTCAAAAGAACTATGCAGTAGGTTCAGCAAGCAGCAACTCAGTGTGCTACATACATCATTATCGTTTGAGAATAGTTGGAGGGACTCCACACCATGATCACTGCGTCAATAGAGTAACTCGAGGGTGAGTCACGATGTTTGTGTTGGGGGCCTGTTGGGCATGGAATTCCTCCACAGCAATTTTGGGGCTCAAATCCCAAGTCTTTAGTTTAGATTATTGTAAAGCTCTGCGAATTGCAGGTGCGGAATGTATGTTAGAGTCATAGGGCTATCCGCCCTAGTTTTGAATGTAATGTCGACCTACCCATGGTCTATAGACCACGGGACTGTATAAATAGAGTGAGGCTCTAAGTTGTAAAGGGAGATGAGATCTAATGGAGAATAGGCATGAAAGGTCTTAGAGATTAAGTTGAAGTGTGAAGTGTGTCTTTAGTCGTAGAGTAGGAAAAGGCTCTGCAATTGAGTGCGTAGAGGCCTAGTAGTCTGCAGCTGAGTGTGCGGACCCCTACACCTGAGTTCACAGGTTGGAGTCGAGTCTGTAATTGGAGAAGAGATTAATAAAGAAAAGTTTTGTTACCAATTCTGCGCATCTATTCTGAGTTATTACATGTTTGATATCATTTGCAAATATATTGTTTCTTTACTACGCGCACTTGTATGAATTGTGAATATTGTTAAGTATAACTGAAAGCATACAAATAAGCTAAGTTAATCAACTAATATCAGATTACTAAGGACTTGGGTAATAACACTATTCGCCCCCCGAGTAGGGATGTGCGAAGGTAACATCTCAGGCTCCGAGGTGTGGGCAAGTGCGCATAGCGATGTGCGCGCAGGTTGAACCACGAATCACTTGAACTCATCAGACGTCTCTAGGGTACGGAAACCTAGTTATAGAACCCTCCCATACTACTTCGGGTGAGACCTCAGTCCGCGCTTCACGGACTGTTGCCGAAAGGGCCAATAATACTGGGATTTTTTTGGCTAAATCACCTCTGAACCTGGGTCAGGCCCCAACAAGCCAACAATGTGTACTATTACCAGAATGTAGGATTATTGGTGCACTATTAAACTTTCATCATTAGTTTTGATCTGTATTCTAAATACTATTATGTTTTTTCAATATTTTTCACTATTGTTATGTCATTGACATTTTGTTGTTGAAGCTTTGTTAAAGCTATCTTTCCAGGGTAGAATGAGATTGAAAGCAATCTTAGTTCATTGAATTATTCCCATAGTGATTAATAAGTATTTATTATTCATTTGCAGAATTATTTTTCTTTCACTTATAGTAGTTAATGTGAACTACCTCCTTCAACGAATACAAAATCATATGATGAATTACATCACTTCTTTACTCTTGTTTTAATTAACTTTCTCTCAAATTAGGAAAGCTCTATCCCATTCTAGTTTGAGATAGGTTTTTCATGCTTTATATTAGTTCTACATCTACATATTAGTTTGCATCAAGTCCTCTCTCAAAGAGGAAAAATTTAATCGTGGCTTGGTTGCTCCCCAGATCAACTTAAGGATCACTTTCTTGCCTGAACAGCAAAAGGGATGATCTTATGTATCTTCTCTTTTGGTAAGTGAAAGTCCTATTTTAAGCCAATGGATATAGAGAGAAAGTAATTGGACCTATTTTAACAAGTCAGAACCCCTATTTTCGATGTCCAAAGGGATGGGGTGGAAGGGTAGGGAAGAATGATTGATTGAGAGATTGGCGAGGAGTTAGTGAAGGAGCCTTTCCCATACAAAAGAGCCAACTACTTCGCCAAACAAAATCACGGATCAAAACATCCCACCTTGGGGAACATTGCAGAGTTAATCTAGAAAGACCAGTTAGCCTAGAAAAAGAAGCAAACCCTTCATCCCATGCACACACCCCCTAGAGTGACACAGTTCCACACCCAAAGCACACTTTGAGGGAGCCGAAAGTCTATTGTTGACATCATTCCTAGTTACACCTAATGCAACAACTTAAGACCCAATTCACAATAGCCAAAAATTATTGAATCACCTAGTTTACAACAGCCAATAGTGGAACTAAAAGTCCACAGTTATCATCATAGGTTCCCTATGCTCCCATAGAATAAGATTTAGTTAGTTCCCTCATATTACACGATAAATATATTGAGTCACCCAAGTTTTCATCGAATAGGATAGATTTATTTACCCATGTTTCTGCAATACAATATTGATTTAGTATCCCCATATTCACATTATATGCGAGACATTTCCCTCATGTTGACAATGAGTGAGACACGATGTGAATCTCAAGTCCATAGTTCACCGAAAGCCCAACAGTCCCACCTACTTGCTTGAGTTATTCTTTCCCATTGAGATCTTAGTTTGGGTAACAATGCTTAGGGATGTGAAAACCTCAAGGCCACATTCTATTATGATCCAACCCTAACCCCTTTATTTATGTAATAAACCCAACGGGGTCGAGTCATAGTCATAATTAGTTAAAGATTCAATAAAGCTCGTATTAATAATTTTAAGTGGTTGACCCGCATTTAAGAAAGGGACCACAGTTAGTTGCAAACATGACATAATTAATAAATAAAGTGGTTAACCCATGTTATACAAAGGACCACTAGTTGTTAGGTTGTTGGAGGTCATTTAGCTATAAATAGTCATAGTTAGAAGAGAAGGATCAATGAGACTTATTTTTAATTAAGCTCTGCTCTGCTAGAGGTTTCCCCCTCGAAGAGGAAAGTGAACATTGCATCTATCTATGAATAATAAAATACTTGCTGATTTTTCTCATTTATTCTGTGTTCTAGGTTGTATTTCTTTGCATATTGGGTATTCTAGGATTTCTCACAGGTTAAGAGCATAACAAGTGGTATCAGAGCACTTTCCAGGGCCGGTTGTACATCCAATTTTTGTAGAATTTTTTTAGGCTAGAGATGTGTTCCGACGTATTTAAACCACGAGATCTGTCGTTGAGCGCATAAACTTGTGGATTTGGGGAGGCATGCACACAAGAAATACAAGAGGTGGTCATGCTTGTTGGACTCCATTGTAACCCCTATGGGTACCCCTTCGATTAGTAGCGCATTAGACAGAACTATGCACAGACTGCACTCCCACGTACTGTTTGGCTATATCAAAAGCCCCGTAGGATCACCTAAAACCTTGCCTTAGATAAGCCATTGTTAGAAAATTATATATTACAAAGCAACAAAACACATAAAATATATTGCAGAAATACAAACACAGAAAACGCATAAAACAAGAGAGACACAGATATACATGGTTCACCCAATTTGGGCTATGTCCATAGAGAAATAGCCAGTCCTTCATTTTATATTATCTAGCAAACTGAAGAGATACAACCTATAGCAGATCCACTATAATTCGTTCTTTGCTCTCACACAATCTCCTCTCTTTTTCTCACTTAGAATACAGATCTATATAGATGCAATACAATTCCCTCATATATAGCGAGGGGTGTCCTTTTGGGGAAAAGACCCTAAATTATACATAACTTCTACCTTCAAATCTTCACCTAATGAATGGCCCAGATTGACTACAAAATTACAACATTTTATAAGGAAAATTTACATCTATTTTTAGCTTTGGGGGTGCTGCCCTCGATCCTCCCACTAGGGTGGACTCCCAAAGGTTGTAGCCACCCCCCTTGCAGTGTATATTTTATGGGCGGTGTTGTTGCCATATTACGAACTGGGGTCCAATGTGGCGATACCTTTAAATAAAGAAGATAATCAAGCTCCACAGTTAACAACCATCAGCCATCTTGCTGCTACAGTACACTGAGAACAACACTTGGGGAGATTACTCACATGTACGATAGGGAAGTTGGGTAGTAGGGCTAAGGTTATGGTTGATCTTCCCTAGTTAGTGCCTTGAAATATTGGGCCGAGTACTATTGTTGGACCCTTATGTATATAGTGATCTGTAGTACTTGACACTCCTTTGTGACCATAGTTCCCTCTGCTCTCTGAAGATTTCCAATTATCTTATCTTCTAGATCAGATCCAACAGTTAGGGTTCTACCATAGCAATGTAGTTTAGATCTAGCAGTTGGGGTTCTGTTGCTGCCACACAATCAGATCCAATAGTAGTGATTCTGTCACTGTAGTGCAACTCACATTCAACAGTTGGGGTTTCACAGGCAGATTTGAATCTCTACACATTGAGGCTTGTTGCTATTATAGTTTGGGCCTGATTTTAATAGGACATTGGGTAGGATCAAGTTTTCTTGAATTCAGCCACTGTGATATTGATCAGTGGTGCGCAAAAATTCATTTAGAGTAAAAAAAAAGTTGGTTTGAGTCCTTCTCGGGACACTTACAAGAGACGTCGCCCATAAGATTAAGGAAAACAAGATGATTGTAGTTGTACCATTCATTTGTCAGCCTCAATTTTTTGGTGGTCCCAAATTTTTTCAAAGTGACTTCAAGTTACTGATATTTGTGTATGGTAGAAACCAAAGCTCAAGTCATGGCTAATGAGAAGATCGAGTGCCTTGAAACAAGGTTGGATGAGTTCAAGGACCAACTGGACACCATTGGAAAATCGATTGCACAAATTACCAAGAGCATGTTGGGGCCTCATACAGAGGCACATATTATTGATGAACACTGTGAAGGAGATTCTAGCCATCATATTCACTTCCATGGAAATCACCAACATTCCCACTGTCGGCCACCCAAGCTGGACATGTATAAATTTGACAGCTCTAATCCAACAATATGGGTAGCACAAATGGAACAATATTTCATCTTGAATGATATTTGTGATGATCAAACTAAAATACGTGTGGGAGCCCTTTACTTGGACCAAGAGAGATGGAAATGGTGGCAGTGGCATCTAAAATGTTATCCCAGGAACATAACTTGGCATGTGTTCTCAAAAGCCCTTTGTGACCACTTTGATAGAGAATCTAATTTTTTGGGTTGTCTCACTAACCTCTGATAGACAGGCATAGTAAAAGACTACATTACATCCTTTCCGAGGTTGGCCATCACAACATAAGGTATAGGAGATGAATTCTACTTGGAGTGTTTCATCAATGGTCTCAAAGAAGCCATCCAAGCACATGTCTAGATGCACCATCCACCTACATGGATGAATGCTTGCAAAAAGGCTGTTGAGGTGGAACTTGGCTTAGTTTCCCAGTCTACTCATCTAGATATTATAGCCAAGGGCTATCCCACCCAGGCTCAATGCCCTAACCAAACACTTAAGGTTCAAAAGGTGTCTCTAGTAGAAATGGATGAACAAAGAAAACAAGGATTGTGCTACTACTGTGATGAAAAATACTCCTCAGGGCATAAATGAAAGGAACCAAAATTCTTTCAAATTGATGTTACTGATCAAAAATCATCTGAGGAAGCCTTACCCCATGGGGGGCCAGAGGAAGAATTTGAGGAAACCCAACATGACAATGATCTCACAACTATGCCAAGTGAACCATTTATCTTGCTACATGCTTTGGCGGGCATTTTTGAGCCCCAAACTCTCAAAATAAAAGGCTTTCTTAAACATTACCCAGTAGTGGTATTGATTGATAGTGGAAACACTCATAACTTTATCCATAAGTGAGTCACCGAAGTTGTTCATTGTTTTGCATGGGAAGTATCTAATTTCCAAGTCCTTATTGCTCATGGGGGGACAATTAAATGTGAATGTCACTGCGAAAATATTAAACCTAAGATGGGAGACTACCACCTAAAGACCCACAAGTTTTTGATTAATATGGTTGGTTGTGAAATTGTCTTGGGTGCTAAATGGCTTCACACACTAGGCCCGATCACAATGAATTTCCAAGAGTTATGTATGAGAGTTAAGCAGAGTGACCACATTCATACACTACATGGACTCCAGGCAGGTGCTCCTACTATCATCAGCTCGCATTGAATGGAAAAGTTGTTGAAAAAGGGCCATCACAGATGCATCACATAGTTTAATGCGATCCAGGCCATTGAATCCACTACTCTTCATATTCATCCTGATATATAATAGGTCTTAGCCTGCCACCAGCAGGTATTTGACAAACCTAAAGAGCTTCCACCCTCTAGAGGTGAACATTATCATAACATCCCTTTGGTTCCAGGGACCCAACTGCCTAATGTGCGCCCATATCAATATCATTTCGCCCAAAATAATGAAATTGAAAAATTCATCAAGGAACTACTTGAAGCAGGTGTTATTCATCCTAGTGTCAATCCTTATTCATCAGTAGTGTTCATGGTGCTAAAGAAAGATGGATAATGGCGCATGTGTCGGGACTTTCGGGCCCTCAACAAGCTCACTATCAAAGACAAATTCCCTATTCTGGTTGTTGATGATCTACTTAATGAACTACATGGTGCTCAATTCTTTACCAATCTAAATCTTTTCTCTAGCTATCACCAAATACGCATGACATAAGTGTACATTCTCAAGACTACTTTCCGAACTCATGAAAGTCATTATGAATTCTTGGTCATGCTATTTGGTCTCTGTAATGCTCCATCTACTTTTGAAACCCTCATGAACACCTGCTGAAACCATATCTTTGAAAAAATTTCCTCGTCTTGTTTGATGACCTTCTCATGTACAACCTAACCTAGGAAAAACATCTTCAACAATGTAGATCTGATCTTGTAACTGCTTTGGAATCACAAATCATTTGTCAAAGTGTCCATGTGCTTAATTTACGTGGAAGAAGTCGAGTATTTGGGACACATTGTGGGTTGTGAAGGTGTCAGGGTTGATCCCAAAAAGATATAGGCAATGCAAGATTGGCCCCAACCAAAAACCTTGAAGAGTTTGAAGGGATTCTTGGGTCTCATTGGCTACTATCACAAATTTGTCTGCAATTATGGTCGTATTGCTAGACCCCTCAATAAAATTCTCAAGAAAAATTCATTCCTCTAAATTGATGAGGCGCAAGAGGTGTTTTTGGCTCTCAAATAGGCCATGTGTTCCACTCCAGTATTGGTACTGCCAGACTTCACCAAATCTTTTGTGATTGAAAGTGATGCTTCCAGTACTGGTATTGGTGGTGCCTTAATGCAGGAAGGTCCACCCATGGCTTTCACTAGCCAACGAATGAGTGGGAAACATCTGGGTCAACTTACCTATGAGAAAGAGATGATGAAAATATTACATGCAGTAGATATCTGGTGACCATACTTATTGGGACAATGTTTCCAAATTTGCACAGACCATCAAAGCCTAAAATATTTGTTGGAGCAACATCCATCCTCTCCACAAAAAAATAAATGGTTGGCCAACATGTTGGGATATGATTATGAGATAATTTACAAGAAAGGGCATGACAATGTAGTAGTTAATGTTTTATCATGCCAATTTGAGGATGAAATAACCCTATTATCAATCTCTTTTCCCATACCAGATTGGATTGAAGAAAATGGCAAGGAATGGTTTTCACACCCCTATCTCTCCCAACTTATTAATAACTTGAGAGGAGATCCTAATTCCTTGATCAGCTACTCTTAAAAGAATGAGATTCTTCCTTGTAAGGATTGAGTATTTATATCATCGACATCCACCCTCAAAACCTACATTTTGGAAGAGTTGCACTCATCTCCCACTGCAGGGCATGTAGGCTTTCAGAAGACTTATTCTCGCACTCGTCGTTCTTTCTTTTGGACACGCATGAAAAATGACATTTTTACTTTTGTAGCTGAATATGATGCGTGTCAATGCCACAAAGGAGAAATAATCAGGTTACCAGGAACCTTACAATCATGGCCACTCCTTGCCTCTGTCTAGATGGATGTTTCCATGGATTTCATTACTAGTTTCCTGAAGTCGGATAACAAATCCGTCATCATGGTGGTTGTGGACATACTGTCTAAATATGCTCATTTTTGTGCTCTACCACACCCATTTACCCCCACTTTGGTGGCTTAATCTTACATGCACCAAATCTTCAAACTGCATGGCATGCCAACTTCTATTGTGTTTGAACGTGACCTGACTTTCACCAACAAATTTTGGCAAGCACTTTTCAAGCTACAAGGCACCCAACTCCAACTAAGTACTTCCTATCATCCCCATATCGATTGTCAAATTAAGGCAGTCAACAAATGTTTGGAGACATATCTAAGGTGATTCACTTCAGAAAATTAGCATTAGTGGGTACAGTGACTACCTTTAGCTGAATGGTGGTATAATATTAATTATCTTGAAGCCACCAAGATCACTCCATATGAAGAAATGTATGGCCAACGCCCACCTTCACCTATTTATTATATCCCTAGATGCTCTAAGGTGCAAGCAGTTGATCAAATCCTATAGAACATGCCGGCATGCTAGCTCATGTCAAAGATAATCTCCATCAAGCTTAGAATTGAATGAACTAATAGGAAGATCAGCATTGGTCAGAGCACACATTTCAAGAAGGGGATTAGGTATTCTTGTGGCAGCAACCATATAAGAAAACATCACTCAAAGAAAAGGGTTGCTAGAAACTAACTCCAAAATTATATGGACCTTATCAAATACTTCAGTGTGTTGGAGTAGTAGCCTAGAAGCTGGCCCTGCCACCAACTTCAAAAATCCATCTAGTATTTCATGTATAATGCCTTAAGAAAGTGGTGGGAAACAATTGCAGAATTCAAACTAGTCTACTAGAATTGGATGAGGAAGGCTCACTCTGGCTCCAACCAATACAGGTCCTTGATATTCGTGAAAGACATTTGTACGATAGCATGATCAAGGAAGTCCTCGTGAAGTGGAAAGACACCTCTCTAGAAGATGCAACCTGGGAACCTATTAGGTCCCTATAATACTAGTGATTCCCCCATTACTATTGTCATTGTATCCATTCTTATTATTGTTGTGTCCCTATTGTCCCCATATTGTTATTATTGTGCCCCATAGAATCCCTCTATTGTTATTTTTGTGCCTTTATATTATTATTGTTAGGTTAGCTTGGTTATATTGTGACCCCTTAGACTCCTATATATAGAAAGGAGGTTTTGTCATTTGAATCATCCAAGAATTGTTTATTTGTGTAATGTAAAGTAGTTTGCCCCCTCGAAGAGGCTGAATTCTAAGGCGTTGATCTATCTTTTCTATCTTTTTGTGAGCTGGTTTATAACATTTGGTATCAGAGCTTTGGATTCTAGAGTTTCGATGCTCCAAACAGGCCATCATGGCCTTTTCACTATAACTGATTTTCGGTGACGTTTCAAAAGCTAAAAAAAAAACCATTTGAGAATAAATCTTTCTGAACCTCTGGTCCAAATTTTAGATTTTGTCTCGCTATATTTTCGGAGATATGATCTGAGGAAGTTAGGGTTATTGCAAGATCCATAATTTCATCTAAAATTGGTCATCGTGGAATGTTCACTATAACTCTTCCGCTACAAAGTTTCAGAAGCTAAAAAAAAAACCCATTTGAGAAGAAATCGGTATGAACCTCGGCTCCAAATTTTAGATCCTCTCTCGATATATTTTCAAAGATATAATTCGAGGAAGTTAGGGTTTTTGCAAACCCCCGAATTACATTCCAAATAGGTCACCTTGGGAAAATCGTCATAACTTTCGCTCTGAGAATCAGATTTAATTTTCTTAAGAAGTTATAGAAAGAGGACAGACTGTAGTGTGTTTTGCTATCATTTTTAGAGCCTAAGGTTGAAACAGTGACCCGTGGCATGTTGTACAAGTTAGCTCTACTGAACCAGTCTATACTCAGGTCATCGTGGGAGATTTGGAATAACTCTTCATTGAAGAATCCAATATTGATCAGACATGTGGGGTTAGAAAGATTACTCAGAGTGTTACTGTAATAAGAAAATTAAGACTTGGGAGATCCAAAATTACAGAGATACATCAGATTCAATATTGAGCTCCTACAAAGTGAAAAAAGGCGTGTAGTTTTTTTTTTTTTAATTTTTGCATAAGCTTGGTTTGAAAAATTATTTTGAATGAATTCAAAGGGAATAGTGAAGCATTATTATCGGTAATTGATGCCCCAAAGAAAGAAAATGGAAACACCTAGTAAGCAGCCTGAAAGCTCTAGAATGACTCATGAAGAAGAGGAAGAAATGCAACATGATATATCAAAATTCTGAGACCTAGTGCAACAAATTTCACTCGCACAAAAAGTAATAGAAAATAATATGGATGGTTTAAAGAAAGATGTAGAAGATAAGATGGATGGTTTAAAGAAAGGTGTAGAAGCTAAGATGAATGACGTGGAAGCTAAGATGGATGGCATGAAAGCTAAGATGGATGGTGTGGAAGCCAAGATGGATGGCGTGGAATCTAAGATGGATGGCATGGAAGCTAAGATGGATGATTTAAAGAAAGGCATGGAAGATTTGTAGAAAAATTTGAAGATAGATTTGACAAAGTTTCTACAAGAAATTCTTACTAATGGTGAAAGGGTAGTAAAGGAAACTCATGATGAGAACAAAATAAATGTTATCTTGATTTGATAGACTCTAACATTGGATCGAAGAACCACCATGTTCCAAATATCGATATGAGGAATTTTGATGGCAAGGATCCCAGAACATGGATACTACAGATGGAGTAATTTTTCAAACTCCATAATGTGCAAAACACACAAAAGGTAGGCATTGCAACTTTATATTTGGAACCAAATTAGTTTGTATGGTATTGATGGCTTTGCTCTCGTAAACAAATTGTCACTTGGGCTATTTTTACGGATGAAATGATAGCACATTATGAGGATACAAAAAGAAACACTTTTTTAAGCCAATTGATAAATCTCAAACAAAAGGGTTCAATGATGGAGCACATTGTGGACTTCCAAAAATTGAATATAAGGGTAAAAAATATTCCAGAGGAGCATAGGATTGATGTGTTCATAAGGACGTTAAAAGATAACATCCAACATGAGGTTCGCCTTTGGGAACCAGATTCATTAGAGAAGGCATTCAAGTTGGCAAGAAAAATGGAAAACAAAATTATGGCACAAGGAAACCTACCACTCACAATCATAAATGTTGAAGTGTTACTATCCCTAGCCATCCACATCCTACAAGGTTGACACCACAACAATTGGAAGAAAAAATACCAAAAGGGCTTTGTTATAGTTGTGATAGAAAATACACTAAAGGTCATAAGTGTGCTGAGAAGAAATTATTTTACGTAGATTGTGAAGAGGAGGAAGAAAAGGAACAAGAAATGTCAAAAGAAGAGGATATACACCAAGAACAAACCCTATAAAAAGAAGAAATGAATCCGACCATATCTTGTAAAGCATTGGATAGAATTAACACTCCTCAAACTATCAAGATAGAAGGGCATATCAAAAAGAAAAAGGTAATAGTGTTGATTGATTTGGGAAGTACCCATAATTTTATTCATTGTAAGATAGCCAAGGAATTGAATTGCTTCCTATATCCAACACTAGAGTGTCAAGTGATGGTTGCAAGTGGAGGAACCATAAATTTCCTAGGAAAGTGTCATAATATCGAGCTATCCATGGGAGAATATGTATTGAATAGCCCAATTCTTTCCATTCCAATGGGTGGTGCTGATGTTGTATTAGGAGTCCAATGCCTACAATCCTTGGGTACAATAACTTTTAATTTTCAAGAACTTTTCATGAAATTCTCTTCTGAAGGAAAGGAAGTTGAATTAAGGAAGTGTTATTATCCATTTCTCTAGATCTCCAAAAAATCATGGACAATCATTCCAAGGTATTTGAGGCTTCCAAAGGCCTCCCACCTATTCGTGATCATGATCATGCTATTAATTTGATTCCAGGAAGTGTTCCTACAAACATCAGGCCTTACAGATATCCCTATGTCCAAAAGATTGAAATTGAACGTATGGTTGTAGAAATGCTAGAGGTTGGTATAATTCAACCTATTCAAAGTTCTTTCTCTGCTCCTATAGTATTGGTCACAAGAAGGATGGATCATGGCGCATATGTCTAGATTATAGGGAGCTCAACAAGCTCACTATTAAAGATAAATTTCCCATTCCTGTCATTGATGAATTATTAGATGAATTGCATGGATCAATTTACTTAACCAAGTTGGATCTTCGTTCAGGATATCATCGAATCACAATGAAGACTGAAGAAAATCCAAAAACACCATTTAGAACTCATGAGGGTCATTATGAATTTTTGGTCATGCCTTTTGGCCTTACTAATGCACTTGATACATTTCAAAGTTTGATGAATTCCATTTTCAAACCCTTCCTTAGAAAATTTGTGTTAGTATTTTTTGATGATATACTAATCTACAACAAGTCTTGGAAGGACCATGTCCAACATGTTGACATGGTGCTCAAACTATTGGAGGAGAAACAATTATATGCAAAAATCTACAAATGTTTCTTTGGAGTA